>JAOEHY010040843.1:0-16632 GCA_025447955.1 Psilopsiagon aurifrons
ATGGGGCTTGGAGCAACCTGGTCTGGTGGAAGGTGTCCCTGCCTGTGGCAGGGGGTTGGAACTGGATGAGCTTTAAGCTTCTTTCCAACCCAAATCAGTCTGTAGGCCTATGATTTCCTCCTGTTTGTGAGGAGACACTAGCACTAGCTCAGGTGGCCATGATTAAACAGAACCACACTAGATTGCCCACAGGCCTGAGTGTCTGTAGTTAAAGGTTATGGTGCTATGGTCCCACTGTAGCTGGAACTTCATCCCTTTGGGCTGCTGTGATCTTCAGATGTGATTTTAACCAGCTGAAGGATTAGGTGTGATCCATCAGCCCCACATGGATGTGGCAGGCAGGAGATGGGTCTCTGGCATCTCTGCTGGTAATCACTGCACAGGTTGGAAACCTCCTTCTCTCTGCTCTCAGCTGGCCAAAGGCTGCTAGGAAACCATCTGAACCCAGCAGGTGATGGTATGGCAGCTTCTGGAAGTACCTCTGGAAATGGGAAAACAAATTTAACTTTTTGGTTTTCTTTTTCCAAACACCTCATATCTCCAGTTCCTCCCCATGTATGTTCTGCATCTGCTGGCGCTGCAGCAGGGTGGGTGGGTTGGTCACTGTGGGGCTCAGCAGAGCTGCGCTGTCATGTATGCGATGAGAACCCAGCCAAACCCATTTGTCCTCTCTTTCCCCATCCTCAGCTTGATAGAGAAGGTTGTTAAGTATCTTTTTTTAGTGCTGTTTTTTGTTAATTCCTGTGGTTAGACTCAGGGAAATAACTATTAACCACAAACACCGGACAACTCTCAATGTCTGTCCAGCCTGCTAACTGTTAGCAGTTAGGTCAGAGGACCAGCTGAGCAGCTGCTGGCATTCAGGACCTTCCTAGAGACATACAGACTTATGAGTTTTGGCAGAAGGAACATCACAGCAGAAATTTCCTGCTTCAAGGATATTGATGTGCCAGACTTGCCTCCAGGTACCAGGTCATCATTCGTGCAGGTCAGGGGATATAATGTGTTTGAGGGTGGACATGTGGGTCCAGCTCTTCAAGAGGAGGGAGATGTCCCTCCCTCCATTCCCCAGCTCTGGCAAAGATCCTTTCCAATTCCATTGCATACAGTTACTAGAGCCGGTGTTGCTCATTATCTGGGATAACAGCAATCTCTGTTGTTAGAGCTGGTGTTAGGCAGAGTGTGGCCAGGGCTCTTCTAAGGAGTATAGAGCACGCAGATGATAAGGATTGGAGTCAGCATCCTGTCTTCTGCTGAACATGTTCTCCCCCCAGCAGAATAGTGTGCAGTGTTGTGTTGTGTTGTGTTGTTTGTGTCTTTCCACTGGAAATACTAGAAGGGACGGAAGAGCCTTCTGTGCAAGTGCCCAAGCTATTCATCAATGAGATGAACCTAGACAATGCAGGGAGAGGATGCAGAGTACATTGATCTCTTCGAAACTGGATGGACACACTCTGACATCCAGGGATTCTGGTTGATCCTCTATAATGGTAAAAATAGCCAGGCCTACTGGGTGTTGGACCTGTCTGGACATCACACAGATGAGCTGGGTTACTTCTTGGTGGGGAGCAGCACTGTGAGCCCAGCATCCATGATCAGGCCGCCCCCACCACCATCCAGAATGGGGTGGACAGTGTGGCTCTCTACTACAGCAACACACAGACCCTCTACGAGGTGAACACAGCTGTGACTGTGGGGTGGGGGGGCTGGTGGATGCCATGGTGTACATGTCCACAATGCTGGAGAAGGTAGCCCAGCTGCTTGCAGTACTGGTGCCAGGGCAGAGCATCTTCTACAAAAAGACTTCTCACAGCACCGAGATGAGTCTCTGAGCCACTGTCACAGCTTGAGCACTAAACTCCAAAGCAGCTTCCAGGTGGGTTGACACCAGATGTCCTTTCTCTATCCATGGTTACAGGAGGGCAGCAGTTGTGTTTTCAGTATGCCCTTTATTTGGGAAAGTGGGGCATTCTTGTGTGCTGCGTCTATCTCATGCCATCTGCTGGTGCTCTCACTAGGCCTCACTTCCCTGCCCATTCACCTACCTGTTGATGGCCAGGTGAGAGCTCCCTGCCTTGTGCAGCGAGGCTCGGAACCATGAGATCCTTCAAGACAGCTCACATACCACTGATGCCAGAATGAGGGAGTCTGCTTCTGAGCAGCATCCTGGACTTTCGACTTACCCTAAGCCAGACAGGCAGCCCTGCTTGTCTGGTGCCAGCTTTTGGATGTGTAGCACATCACATCATGTCCCTGAAACCAGCTTCCTGCAGGGCCAATGTGTGGACCACTGGTGTGATGGATTCATGTTAATGTATCTGAACTGTTCCTTTTAATTTCAAAATACCTAGTTTCAGATAGTCCCCCAGAAGGAATATGGATGCTTTCCTTGTACAAAGCTGGGTAAGGGAGGGCTTTGCTGCTCCACTGCTGATGCCTGCTGGGATAAGGCTGGTGCAGAGGTTTGCTCAGATCCAAAACTGGGGCAATAAAACCCTAGAAGCAGAGGAGGTCTGCATTTGCAGTGGGAGAGGACCACAAAGAAGCTTTTAAACTCAAAGAGGGGAGATTTAGACATTAGAGAGAAGTTCTTCCCTATGAGGGTGCTGAGGTGCTGGCACAGGGTGCCCAGAGAAGCTGTGGCTGCCCCATTCCTGGCAATGTTCAAGGCCAGGTTGGATGGGGCTTGGAGCAACCTGGTCTGGTGGAAGGTGTCCCTGCCCATGTCAGGGGGTTGGAACTGGATGGGCTTTAAGATCTCTTCCAACCCAAAGCAGTCTGGGATTCTGTGATTCTATGAAATGCTCCCAACAGTAGAGAAAGAGAATTGTTCCTAGCCATGAGGGTAGGAGCAAAAGGCAGGGATGGAAATGCATGGTGATGGGACCCCATGGTCAGGACAACCCTTGAGCAGCTGGTGAGGTGAGGAGCAGCTGGTGTGAGGCAGAACCACCATGTCCTCCTCATGCCTCGGCAGGGAGCTGTAGGAGGTACGAGGTGACACAGTGAGCACCTGCCACTCTACAGTGGAGAGCAGTGATTTATGTCTCCCCGCAGGTGGCCATGGTGATGCCACTGCAGAACTTGTGCAGCAGGTCCTCAGCACTGGTCCCTCCTGCTGTCTGCATCACTGAGCTCTGCTCCTCAGAGGGACCTTGATCTTTTTGGATGCAAGCAGTATGGCTCAGTCCTTCCTCCACAAGCAAAAGTACAGGGATGTTTCCAGTCCCTGCAAAGGCCATGCTTGGATCAGCTTGGGGCAGTCAAGACCTGGGTAAAATGAAACAGAGGCTCCTCCTCCAACTCCAGCCTCAAGAGAGGGGCAGGCGGTGGACCTCTCCCTCCTCTTCCAGCATGAGATACCACTCTCTACTCAACTGTGTGGTGGGGCATGCCTCTTCCCCACTCCCCTGCGAGGCTGATGAAGAAGGCTGATGAAGAGGCCACCCTGTCTGTGTCAGGCAGCGCTGGTGCGCAGGAGGCAAAGCTGAGCATGGTGATCTGCTTCCAGCACAGCAAGCAGGGCTGAGCCCAGCGTCAGAATACGTCCCCACATCATGAGGGGCATGGGGCATGCAGTGCAGGGCAAGCCACCAGACTGGGCTTCACCAGTAAGCTCCTTGCTGTTGGAGCTCTTGGACAAACAGCTCAGAAGCCCAGCTGCTTGGAGCAGGAGTTGGGACCTCAGCTAGAGCTAGCCAGAGCCAGCACACTATGGTGATGCAGCTGGGGGGTAGAAGAGGGGCTCTCCACATCAGGAGGCTCGTACAGCCCAACCTGTTGCCACCCATTGAAGCTGTGGGTGCCCCTATTATTGGAAGCATTCAAGGCCAGGTTGGACAAGACAACCAACAAGGGACAAGACAAGGGGGAATGGCTTTAAACTGACAGAGGGTTGAACTAGATCATGTTTAAAGGTACCTTCCAAGCCAGTCCAGCCCAATCCAACCCATTCTGTGACCTCTTAGGGGCACCCTGTGCTGGGAGAGGTCCTGGCTACAATGCTCTGCCTTTGCACTCTCAGCTTCCTTCCAGGAATGGGAAGTTGCCCTGTTTCTCATGGAATCTCTCCTGCTCATGTTCGTTGGTTGACCTGAAGTAAAAACTTCATCAAAAGGTGAGAAACCATCTTCCCATCTGCACTGCCTTTCTCAGTCTCCCCAGTGCTTCCTTTCTAATTGCTAAGCAGTGACCTGCTCCTTCTCTCAGGTGATTACCTACATTCTTCATCCAGACACTCCAATATGTTGCTCCTAATTTTTTTGCAGTAAAGTCCCTTTGCTTTTGGTTCTGCAGGAGGTTAAGATAAGCATGAGTGAAAACATGCACAATGCTAGGCATATCAGTGAGCACAGCGTAATGACCATCAATCTTACTTAGAGCATGTGGTGGGAGAGCAGAAAGCTGAAGGCTTGTGGCATACAAAGGCAGTGAGAGATGACGCCTTGGCTGCAGGGAAGAGCTCTTCCTTTAAAGCAGGGTGGAAGCAACAGACAGCTTAGGATTGATTACCATGATGGGAAATAGCTTCCATGTTATAACATGGCAGCACTGTAAATAATTAATTGAAGTTCCCTAATGTCAGCAGGCAACATGCAGCTTAACGGGCTGTATGTTTGAAATGAATGCTATGGTGGATGGGTTATTTAACTAGCCCAAGTGATTTGTTCCCATTCATTTTTACTAATCTGATGTCCAAGAGTTAGAAAGGAATAAAGTCCTTAAAATACATCTGGGGAATAGAAAACTGCGAGTAATTTTTTTAAGACATTTTAGAAACACCGTAAGTCAGGTTTAGGGAAGCTGTTTCAGAAACTAGCGTGGGTTTAAGTTGATATACACATGCCAGGTGATGGCAGGAGTTCCGCTCTTGGTTTTCCCCAAACATTAATAAAGACCTTAGAAAACTGTGTGCCTGCTGAAGGCAGATCCAGCCTCTTCAGTTCAAGCACCAAGGCAAATGCAGGTTAGTTGTGCAAAAGAGCAGAGTGACTGATTTCCCATTTCCCTTTGTCTTTTGCTTTTCAGAACTACACCAACATTGAAATGAGTGACCGCAGGAAGATGGTAGCAGAATTCTAATGCTCCCAGCACAGCACAGGGACAGCCCATGTGTCTGGGGGGGGGGGTTCACTGTGACAGAGGCTGCTGCAGGGACCTGGAAAACACCCAGTGGGGCATGTGGGATGTCAGTACAGCTCTGTGTGTGTGTGTGTGTGTGTCCAATTACAGTCCCTTTGGGCCCCACTGCTGCAGTGAAAGTCCATCAGCAACCTTGAGCCCATCTTGCCCAGGCAAAGGGGTTCTCAGCATTGTTCCCCACTGCTGTTTGAGCAGCTCTGCACCACCATCAGCCTGCACCAGGGAGAGCCCATGCTGCTGGGGACCACAGCCAGGAAAATGTCCCGCCCAGGAACGGGGCAAGAGAAAGGTTGCTCCTGCATGGGTGCAACACCTACTCACATGGTCCTGTCTGTGTCCTGGCCAGGAAGGAGCAGTGCCATATTCCAGATCTGCTGAGAATTTGGGTGAGGAGGGTGACCTAGGTGGACCCTGCTCAGTAAAATATTGTTACCTACACAAGTGTGATATATTCCTAATGATGCCTGATGCCAAGCCTCTGTTAGAATCCTTCATGTGTGGAATGGTGGTGTCACCTCATGGGTTTGGGCATGTTAGGCAGCTCCACGCATGGTGGCAGTGTCCAAGAGAAATCCAGCCTGCTTGCTGTTGGAGCAAGGGGTAGGCAAAATGAAGACAGATCCCACACTGTTTCTGAACTGTATACTGTGGTATATGTACATTTTTTACTGAACAAGGCCCCACAGAGGGAGAGCACAAAGTGTTCCTGATTGATCATCCTGGCACTTACCCTCATGACAGGAAGCCTTGCATCTTCTTTGAGACCTACCTCACTGCTGTTTCTCTTAGTTGCATCTACTCCTTGTGGGCAGCCTGTCTGTGCTGCTGAAGTCCATGAAGTCCCATGTAGTCCATGGGCCACCAGCCAGCTTCAGCCAGGTTAGGCAGCACAAAGTAGGGCCTCAGCTTTCCACTACCATGCCTCTTGTGCCAGACATCCCCTTTCAATCAACAGGGCTGAAGACAAGAGCCATCCGTGACCTTCTCTGCTTGATGCCCCATAGCCCTTAAGCCACAGCCTGTGGCAGGTGATTCTTCTCCGCAGCTTCATCCTGCCATCAGCACAGCACTGCTGGAGTGTTGCTTGCATCACATGAGGTCAGATGAGCTCCACCCTGAACTGGCTGGGCGAGGGCTCAGCCGTGCTGCCAAAGGGGATGCAGAGCTGGTTGGTTGACACTGCCATGGCTCACTGTGGAGCTGAGCTGCTGCAGTGTCACCAGCACCTCCTGCTGCAGCCTCTGCTGATGCTCCTGCTGCCTTTCCAGCTGGCTCTGCCTCTCCAGCAGCACGTGCAGGACCTGGCTCAGCTTCTGGATCTCCGTCTGTACAGCATCCAGCTTTTCAGCAATGGCACGGGAGCTGGAGGAAGTACTGAACTGCTCCAAGCAAGCTTGGATTTCCAGGGCTCATGGGGTTCGGCAGGACTGTCTGAGTGCTGTCCTCTTTGACCTGCAGTAATGGGAAGCAGGAGAGAAGGGAGGGTGAAACATTGCCAGCTGCTCCTTCAATGGCATTTGGCAAAAGAAAGATTTATTCTGTGTTTAACTACAAGGTGTGAGAGAAAGCCATCCCCACCCAGTCCCTCTGCTGCTGCTCTGCAGAAGCTCCACATGCTCTGCATGCTGGCAGCATGTGTTTAGCCACCCACTGGCGAATGCTGCTCCTGTGCCGATGCCAGGCACACATTTGCTCTCTGCAGGGCCAGAAATAACACATCCTGGGGTTTTCTTTCCAGTCCCTCTACGTCTTATATTGTATCCTGAAGCAAAGGACTGTTCTGCTCCCTGAGGAGGACCACATGTGGTTTTGAACTGCAGGGGAGCTATTCTTCTGGAAAGGGTGTTGAACAACCTGTGACCTCTCAAGCAGCTGGAAGGGCTCTTGACAATCACTTATGGGACAATGTATGCATGGCCACAGCCTGGGGGTCTCATGGCATGGCACGCAGGGGGGTATACAATGGGGATTACAGCAGTTGGATGTGTCCCAGGGGTGGCTGTCTTGGCTGTGTCAGCCCATTGTGGCCTGCCACAGCCCTTCATTTCCTGGTACAGCACCAAGTCATGCAGCTGCTAGTGTCCTTGTGGTGGGCTGGGGAAGCTCCTGAGCTGGTACCGAAACCAAGCCTTAAAGAAGGGGTTGTGAGCTGCAGGTTGGAGGCCAATGCTAGCAAAAACTGGCCTATCCATGCCAGCATCACCTAAGAACAGCAGCTGTGTGGGCAGCATGCCACACAGCCCCAGTGAACAGAGGGGCTTCCCAGGCAAGCTCCTAAAGTGCCAGGATTGAGCATTACTGTAGAGTGCAGGTAGCAGAGGTTAGGAGTGTTTTGCCCCCAGCAGCCTGCCCCATCCATCTGCATGGTGTGAATACAGCAGGGCGCTGTGCAGGGTGTCCTGTGGGCAACACCACCATAGTCCCCACCGAGTGCAGACAGGCTCTCTCACCTCACCGTGCTGCCCAGCAGCCTACCTTTTTCCGCAGCAGGATCGTCCTGTCCATGAGCTGCTTCTTCCCCATCAGGGCTGGGCTCCTGGCTGGGGGTGCACTCGGCTGGGCAGGAGCTGGTGGGTGCTGGCCATGATCCCTGGAGCCGAGAGGGCACCTGTGGAGCCGCCACTGCCTGCAAGGGACAGCGAGAGAAATGCCTTCAAAGGAGACTCTGGGGCAACCAGCACAGGGCTGGGAACCCTTTCCCTGATCCAGCATTGCTGAGGGTGCTATGGCAGGGACCCGTGTGGGGAGCCAGGCCTTACCATTCCTGGGGGACAGCCCCATGGGGAGGGCCTTGCTGCTCTGCCTGCCGCCCTGGCATAGTGAGGCTGGGCTGACACTCTGGGTCCCCTCCTTGGTGTGGGGGCCAGCTGAGGGGCCCCGGCTGACCAGTGGGCCCCTGCCAGGCACTGTGGGGGACCAGGGGCCTGCCAGCTTGGGCAGCTTAGGCTCATGTCCTTGCAGTGGAGGCTGGGGCTGGTCTCTGTCCCAGGCAGCTGCCACCAGCCCCAGCTCCATGCTTTTCCGCTTGAGGAAGAGGTACATAGTCTGTGGCGTCACGTGGATGTTGTCCAGCTCCAGCACCTTCTTGATCCTGCGGAAACTCAGGTCGGCCCTGCGCAGCTCCATGATCCTTCTCTTAGCATGGTCATCCAGCCAGCCCATCACTCCCAGGACCTCTCCTAGCCAGCACCTACATCCCTGCTGTGATGACAGCAGCAGCACCCTGGCAGCACCAAGCTCCACGGTGGTGCTCAGACCCTGCTAGTACTCTGCTGCTGGGCTAATGGCCCTGGCTGTGGATCCACAGGGTGCCATTCCCGGCTTCCAGCACTGACATAGTTCCCAGCTGGAGAGGAGGAAGGAGCTGGCTCATGCCACCAGAGCTACTAGGGACAGTCCAAACCCTGTCCCTAGCTCACACAAAACCCCCTTGGAGCGGGGGATCCAGCCTGGTCCCCCTGTCTGCTAAGGGCACAGAGGATGGTAACAGACTTGGCTGTGCCCTGTGTCCCAAACTGGACATCGATTCTGCACTGACAGCAGCACAGGGAGGAATCAGGAGTGGTCAGGGCCCTAAGCAGCAGCTCAGTATCCTGGGAAGCTTGGTGTGAGCCCTGGCAAGTGGTGCTTCAGTGCGCGAGGCTGGTAGGTTCCTACCAGAGCTTCACATCTCCTTGGTGGTCTGGAACGGGACCAAGCAGAACCTGGGAGGCCCATGGTGACTTCCCCATGGGAACTGCTGGGGCTGCAGAGCCTGCAATTCGAGTTTGAAGAGGACACTGTCCCGTACTTTTGGGAGAAATAAAAGCAAACCCTTATACACCAGTTGTAAAGATGGCACAATTGTAAGCGTACTGACAGTACCTCCCATGCCTCCCCATCCTCCCAGCCCTGGCTGGTGGCTCAGGAAGTGTCACACTCATGGTGCATGCATGTGTGGTGTAGCAGGAATGGTGCTGCTGGTGTGGTCCCTGCACGTGTGTCTCCTCTGGGTTGCACCCCAGAGCCAAGCACCACGGTAGGACCAGCCCATTTCCTTGCTGCAGGTATTACAGCGGGAGCAGGTAATGTGCAGTGCTTGAAGTGTGTCTTTGAGTCATGCACCTGAGTTATTTTCCATTGCTACTGTCCCAAAGCCATCAAACTTAATGTTACTTAGAACTGATTCGACTTATTTACAAAGGTTTATATTTCATTTTGTGATTTTGTGCCCCCTTGTCTCAAATCCCCCCTTTTTCTATACTTTTGCAAATCCTTTTGCAACATTTTTTATATTACCATTACCATCTAGAGTCTTTTTGAAATAATTTCCTGTTTCTACTTGATGCTTGATTTCATTTCTCTTCCAATCTTTGTAATTTATCATAGATCGTTTACAATACCAGAAGGAACATTGTATCATACCACAAGTAATCAATATTAAAACAATTAATATTCCTTCAAACAGTTGCCTCAACCAGGACAGATTAGCTAACTATGAAGTTAACTTTTTCCATATTTCTTCAAAACCCCAGGAGACATGGGGATCCCAGGAGGATGATTATCCCAGGAGGATAATTCTCCTTGGCCATTTCATGAAATACTTTAATTCGTTTCCAAATTTCCTCCAGATCTGTTTCAATTCTGCCACTTTGATATATATAGGAACAGCAATTTTCATTGATTATGGAGCAAACCCCTCCTTGTGAAGCCAATAACATGTCTAGAGCCATTCAGTTTTGTAATACCATTTTAGATAGGCTAGTTATCTCTTTTTGTTCCACTTGGATTATATCAATAGTTTTACTTTCTATTTCCTCTACGGATGCTGAGATATTTACGATTGCCTTCTCTAATTCACTTATTCCCAAAGATGGAATTAGCCATCTCACAAAACTATGAAATGCGGTGTTCCATTCAGCAATAGGGTTAAACCCTCGCTTAAACCATTCAGTAAACTTCTAACCAGGTTCCAGAAGGATACATGTCAATAATAGTAAGATTGGGTATCACAGCACCTAAGGTGCATGCCCCCTTCCAGTTGCAGGGTAGAGTCTTATGAGCATTTTCTTCACATAAACAATACCACCCTTTCCCTTCAGCAGTGGGCCACCACTGAACTACGACACCATCTATAATAATAGTGTGATTGCAATTGAATGGGGACCTACACCTGTGGCATTTAAAGAGCCATAATCTCCTACTCTAGTTCCTGGCATAATACATCTTTGTACACAGATGTAGTATTTTTTACTTGGATTAGGATTAACTACCCCAAATCTTAACCTTTCCCTCGACGTAGATTGCTAGTGTTCACCCACAAATTTCTCCATAAGATAGTCTTGGGAAGTGGAACTCCGATAATGGAAGGTCTGGATTTTCTCCTAATTAAGGCAACTGTGCAAACACCCAACAGTCACAACGATTAAAAACTTTAGTAAACATTCTGCATTAATTTCAGGTATAAGTTTTGGTCCCAAGCTTGTAAGCCAGTTATCATATAAATCCAAATTCTGACTGACACACCTTCATACGTAAGGGTCCTGAAGGTTTGATCCACCATATCTTCTCTGGCTCTGGTGCTTTTTTTATTCTTGAAAAATGTACCTAAGCAGGTTGTTCCTTTATCTTCACTGCTGTAAAAGTGGTCAATAATATCTGGTACAGTCTGCTCCACTTCTGCAGAGGACCCCCTGTGAAGTGGTGGTAACGGCATATCCTGCCTTTTGTTCATCATTTTTCATGAAGCTACTACCATCAGTAAACCAAGAATCAGCATCTTCCAGACGTTTTTCTTTCAAATCTGGTCGGCTCAAATATACAGTCTCTATAGTGGCCAAGCAGTCGTGTTAGTGGTTCTGTCAATTGTTCCTGCAAAAAAGGATGCAGAACACCATAATCATGGATCCAAAGTCCGCACCATCCAGTCATTCCCAAGAACATTCAGAGCTCTTTGAACGTCAACAGTCGTGGAGTTTGACCAATGTCTTCTTTTCCAGTGGTTCCAGGTTCTCTCTGTCCTCCTGTGATTTCATATCCTGGGACCTCAGATGCCCAAACTCCTGGGTATACCCAATTGAGGATTTCTTCTACTTTGGGTGAATTGGACTTCCTGATTTCCTTCCTCTGAGGAAGGATCCATTGTGGTGCATTTTTGCAGAGTTTCTCTGAGCTTGTCCAGAAACTCTGTCAGCGACTCCTTTGGCCCCTGTCTTATTTCAAGCAGCACTGACCAGTTTTCTGCTTTAGGTATAGCATTTTCAAACCCATATTTAATCCAATGTTGGTATCTCTTCAGAGAAGTATTATCTCCAGCATCACTATAATCCCAATCTGGAGCTGTAAGGGGAATATGATCTTCAACCCTCTCAGCCATCACCCTTGCAGTAATCTAAGCATTTACCTGAGTACAAGCAGTTTTTATAACCAATTGTTTTTCTGTCTCTGTTAATGCATCCAATATTACATCTATATCCTTACAATCAAGATCCTGACTTTTTACCAGTACGTCAAGTTTCTCAGCTACCCCTATAGGGCCATTTCAATAGTTTTTTGCAATCTGCTTCCAATTATCCAAATCTCCTAAACAGAAATTCACTTTTATGCTGCTATGTCCCTCCAGTCCCATTGCTCCCCTAAGAGGGGCTTGCAGGACAGTCTTAGTTTCACTATGGACATGGGTGGCAACAGGAGTGGAGGGAATTTTCTCTACATGTTGTCCTTGCTCTTCACCTGGAACAGAGGATTCCTCCTGAATTGCAGGTTATCTCTGATCTGGTACCTTTGGGGAAACATAATCCTCCATTCTATCCTCAACCAGGTTATCCTCAGCTCTTTTCTTAAGTTGCAAACGCATTTCCCCAATATCACAACCAGAACAACATCTTTCCAACCTATTCCCAGCCTGCTTCCTTTCTTTTTCTAAAGCTAAAATTAAAGGATCCAAAGGTGCTATATTAATTCCACATTCTTTCTGCCATTCCGTGTGGTTTTGCAATGCAAAAAACGTATCTGCATACATTACTCCATCCTGTTTTCCCTGCCGCCTCAAAAACATTAATTGTAACAATATATTATAATTCAGAGTTCCACTTTTAGGCCATTTCTCCTGAACCTCCAGAGTATACAAAGGCCACCATTGGTTACAATATTTAACCAATGTCTTCTTATTTACTGAGCCCCCAGGAGACTCACCCCCAGGTCTTTCCAATGTGCCAAAATGCATCCTAAAGAACTCTTTTGCAAGATCTCTCCACTCTGCTGATTATCAGTCTCACATTCACACACACACACGGGATCCCACAGGCACATTCTAACAGTCACAACACTCGAGGCAGAAACTAAAATTCTATCAAACAAACAACAATTAATAACACAGCTATAACATCCTGTCACCAATACCAAAATCACAAGACCAAAATCATTACTGCAACAAGCTACAAAATAAGTCAAATATCAATAAGATCCAAAACCATTTCCACAAGACACCCCCTGTGTCTTGTAGGGCCCAAACCACAAGATGCCCCCTGCTTCTCATGGGTGTATATCAAACAGATGCTAGCAGCAGAGTATATGCCTTTACCTACGAGATTTCGTATCTCGGTTTGTGGAAGGCTTCCAAACCCTGCGTACACTTACCAAACCAATTTAGTACCTTACAGACTATATATAAGAATACCTTTTATGAAGATGGTCCTTGTCTGCTTCCGCAGTGATCTGAATGAGTCGAAAGGTCCCTCCGGCCCCAGGGAGCCCTGTCCTCAGCGGGTCCTGCAGCAGAGCAGAGCGGGTCCCATCTGGCGCGCCAAAGTGATTCGGAGCCAACTCCAGGCACAAACTCGCCAACAAAGTTCCAGTTGACAAGCAGGTGCTCTTCATTGCGGCGGCGGGAGACGCGGGGGATAGCTCCACCTAGCTATACTCCCCGTATTGCCACACAGGCTGTCCTTACACAGTCACAGGGCATGCATGCATATGCATGAGTCTACGGATCAATTACATCATTTTCCACAAAGCTTCCCGCATACATATAAAAATGTGATGGTGGTCTTTGACAGTCGTTTACTTTTTCCAACAAACTTCATCATTTCCAGCAGCCTTTGAAGGGTGCGCAGTAGATGCTTACACCAGCTTAATTGGTTCATTAACACTACAGACATAGCAATCATCCTGACCTTCTACTTATCAGTTAGTTTAGCTGCAGCCCACCCTGGACATCTCCTAGTCTCACATACAACGCATCCCCACGTCCTGTTTTTTTACACTTACTCTGTACTAAGGTCAAAAGGACCTAGAACTATGTCAACTACACCAGTTTATCTTACACAAGAATTCTCAGTCTGTTCTCTAGCCACACACTGGTATTTTTTCTGTGAAATCATGCACCTCAGTTATTTTCCATTGCTACTGTCACAAAGCCATCAAACTTAATGTTACTGAAAACTGACTCTACTTATTTACAAAGGTTTATATTTCATTTTGTGAGTTTGTGCCTCTTTCAATACATACACATGTATGTGTGACAGAGGACACACAACAACACAAATCCCTGCGATCAAACGCAGAACAACTTACTGCCCACAGGCATCCCTTTTATAGAAAAGTTACAGAACACTAGAACATTCGGTGACATGTGATTGGTTAACTCCCTTAGGCGAGTGCCAGCAACAGCGCAGTGATTGGCTGCAGTTCATGGAGTTTCCATAAAAGTCCCAGGCAGCAAGCTAATGGAGTCTCTCCTGGTTTTTGCAACTTGCGGTTTGCTCTCTGGCAAGCAGCTCCTGCTGGTCCAGCTGCATGGCATCCTGGTCAAGGTCTCTTACAAGCAGGCTTCCTCTTCTTGGCAGCACACTGTCTTCAGTTAACCCTCTTATCAAACTGCAAAACCCTAACAAGCCTTTTGCTCACAACTAGTGAGGCTAAGTCAAAGGCTGGATTGCTCACATGTCCCTTAACTGAAAGGAATGCTTCCACATATGTGTGTATACAACTACAGTTGAGGGGTTTTCCAATTCCTATTGTCTTCCTTCATCTTTTTGCAAGGGCCATAGGGACAGGCAAAGGGGGAGTGGCTTTAACCTGACAGAGGGGAGATCTAGATTAGACATTAGGGAGAAGTTCTTCCCTGTGAGGGTGCTGAGGCGCTGGCACAGGGTGCTCAGAGAAGCTATGGCTGCCCCATCCGTGGCAGGGTTCAAGGCCAGGTTGGATGGGGCTTGGAGCGACTGGGTGTAGTGGAAGGTGTCCCTGCCCATGGCAGGGGGTTGGAACTGGATGAGCTTTATGGTCCCTTCCAACTCAAAACTAGTCCAGGATTCTATCACTTTCCTTTCAATTTCAACTGCCTTTGTGCAGGTCAAGGCCAGTGTACCAGTGCATGGAGCAGCAAACAGTTTGACTAATTCATAATGGATGCAGAGAGCTATGCAAACACACAAAAATATAAAAATGAGGAATATGTTAGCAAAAGGGGATTGATCCTCATGGACCTTGTAAAGGAGCCACAAGCCCAGTCTGCCAGACTTCCCTTCACTCCAGGCCTTGTGGCTGGTAGCAGCTTGAGCCCTTCTTGTTCGCCCTTCTCTCTCTCATTTCCAGCCCTCCCTCTCAGATTCCCAGCGTGCCTTTGGGAAGATGGAGCAGCTGCAAGCAGCTGGGGTAGGACAGTGATCCGTCCTCTTCTGGTTTATTGTTTTCCTGCAGCATTCTAAATAGCTACTTCAGAAGCTGGCAGGGTGAGTCCTTTTTGACTCAGCAGCTCAGAAGAGGAAAAAAATACTAAAAACATCCAGAAGCAGAAGGACAGTGACGGTTTAACTCAGATATGGAAGAGAGCTTCCTCCAACCAAGAAAGCAAGAAGCATTTCAAGTAGAGCAAAGCAGGCAAAGATGCTCTGGAGGGGTTTAGTTTGCCGGGGGAACACCAGATTCCTTCTTGATCTGCAGATATACACAGGAATGCTCCACTTGATTTGCTGCCCTCAGGGTCTTGTATCAGAGCCTGCCCAGCTCAGCTTTGAAGGGACATGTATAGTTCTTAGCTCTTCACCTAGTAACAGTATCTCTGCTGTACAAACAGACTAGGAAGTCTTAGCTCCATGGAGACAAGTACTCAGAAAGAACTGGCAATGTGGTTTAATGGTACTTAGCTTGGGGGAATATTGGGTGAACAATATTAGGTGTCCTACGCTGAACTGTTGCCAAAGCATGAATATCCATGCCAGAGAAGAATGGCTGTTTCTCCCACAATGCAATTTTACCCAGTATTGCTGCTTTGTGCGACCTGTTAAGCCTCGTGGAAGCAGTAACCTTATCTAACAATATTGACATGTGTCAGCCATATGGACTGCTGTAGCCCATGTTACATAGCCCTGACACTCTTCACAAAACTGGTGAAGGAGCAGCTCTGTTACAGGTTTTATTGAAAGGAGATGTGCCAATTGAATTTAGATAGTGCTGCTGTTACCTGAACCATGTTTTTTTGTGCAAATTGAAGGAAGTTGGGTTTCTTTAATTAACAATTTGGGGCTTTGAAAAACAAACTGCAAGTAGGATGCTACACATAGCTTGTTTTTGAGTCTGGTGCTAACTGGGGAACAGGGCATAAAGAGAAGGTGACAGGATAAATAGTACATGTAAGGTGTATTAGGATTGTATAGGGCACAGGGTAAAACCAGTCTAAACGTAGTACTGTTTCCTCATGATTATTCCTTTCCTTCCCTCAGTTTCAGGAATACAGGAAAATCCTCCGTAATGGTCAGAAGGTCCCAAGCCATGCAGCACAAAGCAGTGACACTGTATAAAATCATGACGACTTGAGGGGAGATCTACATTAGACATTAGGGAGAAGCTCTTCCGTGTGAGGGTGCTGAGGCGCTGACACAGGTTGCCCAGAGAAGCTGTGGCTGCCCCATTCCTGGCAATGTTCAAGGCCAGGTTGGATGGGGTTTGGAGCAACCTGATCTAGTGGAAGGTGTCCCTGCCCATGGCAGGGGGGTGGAAATGGATTAGGGTCCTTTCCAACCTAAACGGTTCCATGGTTCTGTGATTCCGTGGGGCATGGCAGGTCAGAGATCCCTGCGTGAACGGGGCTGGACACACCGAGCTAGGCACCTGCAGCCGGGGGAACACTGGGTGCTCCAGTGGATGTGAGTGATTTCTCCAGGGCAGAGGTTGTCCTACCAGCCAGTGTCCTTGGACATGGCCACAGCCTGTCAGCTCTGGAGCTCCCTGATAAGCAACTGAGGTCCCTTTGCAGGGACGCACGGTCGTTTCCTTCTCCTGCCACTCCTAATCCCAAAGACTGTTGGTTGACCGCTGCCGCCATCATCATGATCAATATCAATAATGACTGTCATCATTCCCCTGCCGCTCCGGCACTGTCCCTTTAAGCCCGCCCTGCTCCCTACCCCAGTCCGTGACGATATCAGCGTGCGCCGCGCCTCTTTCCGCCTGCGGTGCGTTGGTTGTGCGCGACGGTCTCGTATCGGCGGTCGTAGCGGGCGCCAAGGA
>JAOEHY010040844.1:0-14714 GCA_025447955.1 Psilopsiagon aurifrons
GGTGAGGCACTGGAATGGGTTGCCCAGGGAAGTTGTGAATGTTCCATCGCTGGTGGTGTTCAAGGCCAGGTTGGACATAGCCTTGGGTGGCATGGTTTAATGTGAGGTGTCCCTGTCCATGGCAGGAGGGTTGGAACTGGATGGTCTTAAAGGCCTTTCCAACCCTAACTATTCTATGATTCTATCATGGGCTGACAACACACTCACAAAGTTGGTTTATAAGGGTTTGTGCTCTTTTATCCATTTCATGATGAGCAAAACTATTTTCCTGGGCCACCTCTTGTGGAAGCTTATCCTATATGGCAAGATCTTGAAACAGCTGGTAGTTACTCTTTCTTGATGGGGTATAAAATCCCCAAAGACAATGAGTACACAATGTTCTTATTTATCAAAGACAACTTACCAAATTTAGCCCCAAACCTGTCTCTATAGTAGGTGGTTTTATTGGATTTGTGTGGTTTGGTAGCAGGAACCCTGCAGGGGAAACCACTGTGAGAAAAGACCAGGAGCTGTGCTGTGTTGCAGAAAGTCACCTCCAAGACACCCACCACTGTCCCCAGCTAAGGCCATAAGAGATGCTGGTAGTGTCTCTGCAATAACACAGTTAAGAAAGGGTAAAAAATGCAGCAGTTGTGTGGGAGAGGAGTGAGAAAATGTGAGAGAAACAACTCTGCAGACACCAAGGCCAGTGAAAAAGAAGGAGGGGAGAAGGTGTTATCAGGCAACAGAGCACAGATTCCCCTGCAGCCCATGGAGAACACCTTGGTTGTCCCCTGCAGACCACGATGATCCCACAGTGGAAAAGGCAGATATGCCCCAAAGGAAGCTGCAGCCGGTGCAGAGACCACAAGGAGCAGGCTCCTGGCAGAAGGCAGCAGTCCATGGAAAGAAGCCCATGCAGGAGGAGGTTTGCTGGCAGGACCTGTGGTCCGTGGGGACCCACACCAGAGGAGTGTGCTCCTGAAGGACTGCATCCCATTGAAAGGATCCGTGCTGGAACAGTTCTTAAAGAACCACAGCCCATGGGAAGGCCCCACATTGGAGAAGTTCATTAAGTATGGTATCCCATGGGAGGGAACACACAATGGATCACATAGGGAAATACCCTTTTAGCACTTCCAAATACCAAAGTTCATCTGACCTTACACAATTCCTGTTATTAGGACTGTTAGACATCTCTAACAAAAAGGCATCAACTTTCAGCAATCAGAACATCCGCATCTTGCGAAAATTAATGACAGCTTTTCTTTTTGATTCTTCCACTTCCTTGCACTGTGATCTATGTCCTACATGGAGCCTGGTGGAAATACAGGTTAAAAATAAACTGTGCTATAACTTCAGAGACATCCTTCCTCAGAGAAGACAAGACAATTACAAAGACTGAAGCAATGTCATTGGTAGACAAGCACTGACAGAGCCCTAATGGGCAAAACCCCCTTTTCTATTTCACTTTTAAAAAGCAACATTGTTAGATTTCCAGGTTTTTAAAAGAAAGTACTTCAAAAGTATAAACATTTTCTTGTGGTAACCTCAGAGAAGAATTTTCTCAAGGGAAAAGCTGGTGGTGCGCCCATGTGGTTATGAGCAGTCACTGGTAACTGAGCGCTACCAGTACACCAAGCAAGTAGCCAAAAGCATTTAGTATTTGCTTTGAATTGTGTTTTGAATTGCAGCTGTTTCATCACACCAATATTCTGCAGCATGCAGCCTTGCTTACACTTTACCTAAGGAAGACTGTACCCTAACACCCCATCTGCTTAGAAATACAGGAATGTTTCGTAATTCAGAGATTATGTTTCTCAACACTACTCACATTTTAATCGCAATAGACAGCTCTGAGCACAAAGAAGCACTGAAGAGATGGAGCCCAAAAGAGTTACAAAACAGAGTTACCAAAAGCAGGAATATTTATGTTCTGCTTGCTCTATAAAATCTCATTTTTCCCCACAGCTACATTTATGCTTCAGCTGGCTCTGAGGCTAAGAGGTTCCTACAAAACATCTCAAATATTAATGCTGGTGATGGCAACAGGTTATCTTAGACCTTACCATGAAAGATGAAGAGGAAATTCTCTGAAGAACTTCACTAAAGTCTCTTCCTGCCTGTTACTATGGAAAGGGAAGGAAGGAATTTATCTGGAGCCTCCACTTATTACTGTGTCAGATATGTGACATGGTAGTGAGAATAGATGGTCACATAAATCCACAAGCCATAAGCCACTTACTCATATTATTAAATTGATTTTTAATTAGCACAATGAAATAATGTTATCACCCTGAACAAAAGTTTTAAGTCACACTTGTAAGTTACTTTTATTCCTTTAAGCCATTTTCTTACTTGCAATTTATCAACTGATGATTGCCTGGAAGAGATACTTCAAATCATCTCCCTTCTACCCATCTTTCTGCAGTTTTAACAGTTTTTCTGAAATGCGAGTTAACAGAAATAGTCAGGAAAAACACAAATTAACATTTCTGTATTTCAAACAAAGATACTCAAGGAATAAAAGTTATTCCACATAAAACACATGAACAAAACCTGCCAACATAAAAATACCACACCATAAAATAATTCAACTTTTTGCCTGTTATGAAGTGGCCAAGCAATGAAGGACAAGGAGACAAATTATACACAACAGATGCTGATTTAAAGTAGGGATACAAAGCCTCTCACACAGGATGAGGAGAGTTTGGTTTTACTTTCAGCCATTTCTGAACACAGTCTAACCAACTGTCAAGCAGCATTTATATCTTCTCTCTCAGAACCTTCCTATGTATATTTTTGTTCAAGTTTCTCAATACAATGACAGCAGTGACACTGTAGTTTCACACTAACACATATCCTAATGCATAAATGTGCACAAACATCTCACACTGAGCCTTCTGCATGTCCCTGCCACACTGTTACTGAGATGTATCAAGAAAAACAAACCATGTTTTACATGAAAGTTAGAACAGGAAGGTACCTGAAGATGCATTCCTTAGAAATTCAATTCCTCTCAGTATTTGCAACAATATGGAGAAATAGAGTAAATAAACAAGGGAACTCCAAAGACAACAGCCTCTTCTACCCCAAGCAGCCACCTTCCTGTCACGTTCAACTGCAACTTCCATCTCATAGTTGATAATTTACTTCTTCCAGGACTTCATGCAAACTGTATCAAAGTGCTTTACTAAAATCAGAGGGCAAAGGTAATAGTTCTAAAAAGAAATAAATAAAAAATACAATTATATGACAAGGTTTATTTTATGATTTAATTCTTAAATGTGTAATTATTTCTCCAGCACATGTTTGTACATATGTTTGTATATTCAGTTCCTAAGGCTCTCAGTTGAAAGACTAAGAGCTTCTAATCTAACTCATCTGAACCATTCTCCATCTCACTGTTTTCCAAAAGTAACTCCAGGTTAGGGAATGTAATAGGTGTTCCTTTAATACCTTTGGATGCATGTTTACATGCACCTTTTGTTAACAAAAATCCACATAAATGTTTCTCTTTCAGTTTAGGTTTCTTTTTAGTTCATTTCTTTTTTCTTCCTGAAGACTTTTCCTGCTTCATTTTGTACACTTGTTCCTACTGCACACATTCAAGGGAAACTAAAAGAATTCCTGTCTAAAAGTTGTATTTAAAAATAGGTCTATTCCTTTTTAGGTCATATTAGCTTATTGCACTGTCTCGTGGCTCCTAAGCTTCACTGAGGCAAATACCTGCCAAAACAGATTCCTATTTTGTTACAGAGCCATTGTACTCGAATCTTTCTCAAAGCTCCTTGCACACACCTATCACATACTGTAGCTGACTTGTCTCTTTACTGTTATAGCATCTTTTAGAATGGCAACAGCCTTTTTCCAGTGCTGACAGGCTTTAAACTCTCATTGTACCTTCCTTAACCAGATTTGCTGCGGCCATGTCCACATCAGCAACTAGCAAAATGTAACAGCAGATGGGGCAGACAGCAAGAGAGGTCTGCAGCCCCAATACCAACACTGCACTCATTTCTGGAGCTTGATTTTTTGAACAGCTTTACTTTGATCCCACAGCCCCACACAAGTGGGACTGCAGCTTCCAGTTTAGTTTTATGCACAAGCAAGTCTGTTCTTCTTTATAAAAAGATAAAAAGTAAACCCCAAAGTTCCCCACTCTCCATCATTGCTTTTTCCCTTCTACACAAAACAAAGGCTAGAAAAATTTTCCTGCAAAACTACTGGAAAGACATGACCACAGCAGTTAAAACTAAATAAATAAAGATCCACTTAGACAAACAGACTGACTGCATTTAAAGCATGTATCTATTTAACTTGAATGACTAATGCACAAAGCACTTGTGTCTGCAAATAGGTAACAGATAGTGTTTCTCAGAGGCCTCAGCAACGGGATGGACCACAGAACTACTTGTTTCAGGCAGAAGTAAAACCAGTTATGGCTACCTTGTAAACACAAATATTTCTTTTTACAAGAGGGATACATTTCAGGAAGCATTAAGCATCTACAGAGACACTAAAACCAGAGATGTTTTTTCCCATTTGTTACGTGTGCTAGGGAAAATAATTTGTCAAAACTAACATTTCTGATAAATCTCTGAAGTTTGAGCTCAGTGAAGCCCAAACTGCCATGAAAAGTGAAGAGGTCACTCAGCTCCTCTGAGTGACTGCCTCCATTCCCAGGTACCGAAAAAGGTAAATGTCACTCCTTTCTTCAAAAGGACAAGAATGATGATCCAAGAAACTATAGGCTGGTCAGTCCCCTCTCAATCCCAGGGAAGGTCAGGGAGCAAATTCTCAACAGAGCCATTTATTAACTTATGATAGACAGAAGATGATTTGGATTAGTCAGCATGGATTTATGAAGGAGAAATCATGTTTGGCCAACCTGTCAGCCTTCTATGACGAGAAACAACAGTGACAGCAGTGGATGCTAGTTACCTTTGACACTGTCTCATACAACATCCTTGCAGACAAAATGACACATGGGTCAGACAGAACCATGGGGTGAACTGAAAACCTGGCTGAGCTGCAAGACTCAAGGGGCTGTAGTCAGAAAGATACTCCCCAGCTAAAGGTCAATCCTTAGTGTTGTAGCCAGGGTACACACTTGGCCAACACTGTGCAATTTCATTTATCAGCTGGACAATGGGACCAAGCTCACCCTCGGCAAATATTCTGATGAAACAGAAGTTCCACAAAAGGAAGTGCAAAGTTCTGCCCCTGAAAAGGAATAAACCCATGTGCTATTTTATTTTACATGTCATACGTACACTGATTCCTGTCCTACTGTAATTTTTTTTTGCCATGGTAAGAAACCTCACAAAACATTCAAATAGTGCTGCCTTGGAACCTGTGGTATACCTTCGTTATTTACACAACACCAGAGGTGGGGAAGTTACTGAATATAGTGGTTGATATTCTGTTTATTCAAAAAGACATTTTACTTTGCTCATGGCAGGTGTCAAACTGTTCATACCATTAAGAACTTCCTTCATTTTATCTCATATGGCAGTAACTTTCCAGAGCAAATCTGGACAGTACATAATATGTGCTCTGTATCTCTCTTACACATGATAAAGCCTCTGTCCCCATCTCGGCAGTACTTACAATCAAATTACACTAAAAATATCCCATGTGTAACAAATTTGGACTGCTGCATCACTTAAACGATGCTGATCCCCTAAGAGCTTCTCAAAGTTTCTGACAAATCTGTATAAACGAATCCAAACCTCATGAGAAAGAATGGCAATGAAGTTTCTCTTACGATATAAAAACCAAACAACGATACTGCCAAAAATCCCAGTGACATATACAGGTATTTTGATAATGGAGGCACAATACAGCTGCACATCAAACCAATAAAGCCACATCAGTGCGCTGCTCTGCCACTCTGGCCATATGTTTTTAACATATCCACTAACTTTTACTCATTTTACAGTTCCCAGCGCACACATTTAGCTCCCTTATCTCATTATTTCAGAAATACCACAGAGCATCACAGTTTAGATGACAGTTTTATGTTATTTCCCAATTAAAAAGGGGGAAATCACTAACCTTCACAAGCAAATTTCAGAAACTGCAGAACTTGTTTTGATGCTCATGGAAAGAGAGCTAAAAGATGGGTTATTAGTAGATCTATTGGAGAACCACTTGAGTTTTAACTACTCTGCTTATTTTGTGCTTTGGCATCAGAAGAAAACTACTGGTTTTGTATCGCAGCTATTTTTAACTGTATTTCAAAGGCATTATTTCTGAAGTGTCAGTAAGAAGCAAACTCTATAGTATCAACTCTCACAATAGAATAAAATGCAAGGCCACCACCTTCTGTTCCACCATCTACCTTGCAGCTTTAGAACAAGTCACTTTAGAAAGTTACACATTCAGTTCCTAACAAAGGACAGCAGCTACTCAGGACTTTGTAATCTCCAGCCATTAGTTTTTCTTCTTGTTTACAGCTCAATGCTTGTTCCAACATATTTTCCCATTCCATTTGCAGCACTATATTGAATATTTAGTGGCTCATACACACCCTTATTCAAAGACACATAAAGTTTTTAACTCTGGGGGGATGGAAATAGAAAGTCTGACCACGAAATTACATTATCACCCGTCATCATTACTCACAACTTCACTCACTATTACAGTTATTTTAAATACTGTTTTTAAAAGAAGCCTTTTGAAAGGATGTTGTTTACTAGCAGTCTAGAAACCCAGAATCAAAACCAGATTCTGCCACCTGTAAGACATTTTTCAACCACAGAATAAAGCTGGTACCTATACTAACCAAAACATGGTTCTTTAGTATGTTCTGTTCAGAACTGTACAGCATGCAACACACCTTGTTTTCAAAGACTGTTCAACAGCACCAAGGAAGGTGCACACCTGTACAAAGGTGCCTCGTCTGAGGGGGTAATGACAAAGAGATCTCCAGGCACACTTCATGAACACAGACAAAAAGGGCCATGGAGGTATCAGTAGAAAGATACTGGCGAACGATACTGCCCAACAAAAACTATTTTGCTGAACAGACTGCCACTGGAAGTACCTGAGCAATAAACTAAGCCAAAACAGACCACACAGATCTGCAACTCAACCTGGCAAGGCTCAAAGAACTGCTTCATTGTTTACTGTCAGTGGCAATCACAGACCTGAACTTTTCTGATTATTTGGAATCTCTTGAAAAAGAAAGTTCTTTGTCACTTGCTGCTTGTACTTTAACAAATTAGATAGTACAAGATACAGTTCCTCTTGATTAACTTGGACTTAGTTGTAAGAACAGTAACTACTGTACACAATGCACTGATATTCTTACAATTACCAAGGTAAGAATGTACGTACACTGCCCCATAAGAAAAATAAGCTGCTTCTCTGAACACTCTTACATCTTACAAATAATCAAAGAAACTAGAACTGGAAATCTAGTATTTGCAACAAAATGAAGTAATATTCCCATGTGTTAAATTCAGCGCCAGCTGGAAATAGTTTGCCTATTTCCAACCTAAATTACGCTTTACTAAAGTAAAATACATGAAGCCAAAAGATGTAATGGAAATGAGAATTTCTGGGAGGGTGAGGGGGAAATTGAGATGATTTAAGTAAACAACAAGATATCTCAAAGTCTGCTATGGGTCACTGTCTTTTTTAGAACTGCAAACTGCTGCAAGCGCAATCTTATGTTCCAGAGGAATCATCTTCATGCCTTCTAATTCCAACAGAAGCCCACCACCTGCTTCCTGGGCATCTTTTGAAAGTGACCAGATGGCAACAGGAAAGCATAGCCAGGAGGGGACAACAAAATCACCCCAACCCCGCAACATTCAACTGCTTGTTACGTTCCAGCCCATGCCTCTGAAAAATAAAACAGAGATCATAGGAAAAAGATGGATTAGAACTGCACCACTATTTCAATATTCCCAGCACTTCCATTTAACTGGGGTCTTGTGGGGCTGCCTTGAACCCTTTTGCCCTTTATCAGAAGATAAAGTAGGGTTCTCTTCAGAAACCTTTGGACTCTGAAACCCACGACTTCCAAGTAGTAATAAATAAAATCCTTGACTGAAAGCTTCAGTCTTTATGCCCCAGATCTTCTCTGAAGAACTGACAACAGCACGCTTAAAAGCGCACGCTTATCTGCTAACAAGTTTTAATTGCATCCTTCAATTTCCAGGGCATTGCTATACTGCAGGGACACAACTTAAAGCCCACAGGTATGAGAAGAAGCTTAGAACTGCCTCTTAAACTGAAAGTTGACAGCAAGCCAGAGGTAAGTGCACAGTAAGAATGACAGCAGCAGTTATCAGAGGAGCACACAGTCCTACTGTAGCAGTCTGATATTGCTGAAAGAGTGCTCTCACCTTCCTCTTAGTCACACATGGGGACTTCTAGTCCCTATCTTTGTGCCAATTCTGCTGCTGAACTGACATTCACTGACCTGCTTAAATTCAGTAAACCCTCAGGAAGAAGAGAAGCCCAGAGTTCCTGAGAACTGAAAAACTAGTTTTAGTTTAATTTTTAATAAAATAGGCATACTTTGCATGCCCTGGCAAACTGTCCTATACAAGGAGTGCAATACAATGTGAACACACTACATCATACATACACTCCTTCATGGCTTACCTGTTCATGCAATATGTGGCAAACCAAGAAGGTACACATATAATAGAGTAAAAGTATATAGGGTCATAACACTGCGTAATGACCTCCTTAATCAACACAGGAGTCTTCCAGATACAAATCCTGAGCCTACATGTGAGGAGGTCTGACACTTTTGTTCAGACAAGTTTTACTTAGCTTGTAATGCATAAAAACATTCCTGTATTTGATTATAAGTTGTGACAGCAGAAATACAAAATACAGAGTTTACCATTTTAAAAATAGGAAGTGAAAGATCAAAAAGCAAAGCAATCCCAGCTGTGGTATGGGCTTTCTCTATAGATAGATCCTATCCCTATCATTACTGTCTACAAAGTCCCTGCCCTCACACATTGTCCACCCTTAACTGTGCATTCATTTTGTTGGTATCTTCTACAGCCAAACATAGCGTTTACTGGAAAGTTCACAGCTTTGAGGTGAACACATGTTAATCTGAGAGCATTTTCACCTTTAACATCACCGTCAGGAACAGCATTATTTTGTTCAGACATTCACAACTCAGGTGAAAGTAAGACTATTCTAAAGAATTACCTTTTGCTTTACTATTTCAAGTTGTCACTAATGCAGTAAGTCTCATAGTTTTGAGGGCCTGACTGGGGTGGGAAGAAAGGCAAAATACACACCTCACAGGAGTATATTTAAAACCTTCACACCACTGAGAATACCCAAATAATCCACCAGCAATGGCAACAGGTTTCCACACAGAACGAATCCGCTCGCCCAAGTCAGATTTCAGAAGAGGGGTTAAACACATTGATCCGATGGTGCACAAAAAGAACAATGAGAACACCCTCACCTTGTGATCACTTATTCATTGACCTGAACTAGATCTGGTTCAAGCAAATGTTTAACAAATGTAGCACTGCTCTGGAAATTGGTCATTCTAAATACACAGCACATGCTGCATCTGCAGAAGACACAGATATCCTAGCACTTAAGAATATCATGTTAAACTCAATTTAACAAGCACAAAATGGAGTACACCCATTATCTGCAGAAGTACTACCCACTGTTAAGTCTTCCTCTGTATCTTCAGGTGATGAATACTTTTGAATGGAATTAAAATGAACTAAATATCACAATGTGAAACAAACCCAAAAGCCCAGGTGACAACTATTTAGTCTGGACAGCTATAGAAGGAAGGTGATCAGAGTGCTTTCCTAAACCCTCAGCATTGCTGTCCTCTTTCCTGTTATCATTATACCCATTCTTCCCTTTCAAACAGCTGGAATAAGAAGCTGCTTTGAGGACTACATCATTGATGACAACATGCGCCCTGGATGAATTGTGTACACTGAAGAACAGAAGCAGCCTTGCTATCCTTACAGAGAAAACAAGCCAGTGTCACACTGTTACTTTTTACCTTCTAAGATCCTGTATTTTCTTTTTCCTCACTTCCTTTACAGAGTGAGGCGCCCTTCATACGCAGCATCACCCCAGGAGGTCGTAACTTGAAGAGACAGTAACTGATGCTCAACCACAGGTAAAATCTAGTGAAAATATGCAGCTCCCCATTTTTACGAAGGTTAGTAAGCCGGGTTAAAGATCAGACCTAGCACATTATAATCTCATGAACATTTTTATATATTAATCCCATTATTTCTTATCTAGTCTCTGAAATTATGTATTTACAGCAGCAGGAAATACACACATACATATAAACACAAGGCACTTACAGAGGTAAGCCCCGTGAAGAGAATTTAATCAATGATCCAATGGTCAATTAGTTCAACTCTGACAAGACAAAGTAAAAACTATTTAAAGTTGAGGAATCCTTACAAAGAATCAGCTCACTCCAGCCAGCCGCTCTGCAAATAAATCAAGAGAAGAGCAGCTCATGGCACTGCCAGAGCAAGATCCAAGGTGTCAGAAAAGTACATATAAATGCAGTATTTGGAGCAACAGGTCTGAATCCATTCAAATGTTCATGAAACCAGCAGGGAAGAAATAATACTTGGATATCCAAGCACTCTGTCAAGCAAGAGTAATGATTATTAATATACAATTAGAAGACAGCACTGGGGATAGGGGCAGGCAATAGAATGGATGCTGACCAAAAGCATGTTAAAAATTAACACAATGTGCTCTTTCGTGTCTCAGCACTACTTCTTCAGCTTGCTCAGCACCCAGTCTTGGATAGCTTTTCTCATTGCACTGGACAAGGCAAAGCTAAAAAGGGCAGTAACCACTTACAAATTACTTGCACTGGCAAAAGATCCATCACAATCACAGGAAACTGAAGGAATCAAAGAGCTCATTTTATTTTTAAGTAAATGAACATGCTCCAAGTCACAAATCATATTCTTGATGGATATTTCACTGCAAATGGCTATCCACTTGATGAATAAATGAATAAAAGAGAACTAGATTATAAACCTGCCTTTACTATGTCTTTTTCTATTCAAGATTGCTTTAAACCTTAACTGATCTTTCTTTTCCTTAGCATTAAGCTTTTAAAAAGATAACCAGGTATCGAGCTAATACTAAGAGAGGAAAAGTCTATTGAAAGCCTACCCTTGACAAAAAACTAGGCTTCTAAAGAACAGAAAACTGAGCACAAAGATTTCATAGAGGCTGATATTAACACCTCTTCTTGAAAGCTCCAGCTTCTGTATCATTAGCTACCCAAGTCTAAATACAAGAGCTGCACATTTTGGGTAAAAGGTAACCCACCCAAGTTTCATTTCTTCTTGATTAGAAAAAAGGTTCCACATAATAGAACTTTAACAATCCACCTGAAGAGAACAGACCTTTTCCCACTTACCAACAACACCATTTGAGTCTAAACTCTGAACTTCAAAATCAACAATCTGAATGCAAACATGCAAGTAGTTCTTCTCATGCCTGAAACAATAGGTCTCTTCTACCAGCATGTTTTAGAATAGCTCAGGCAGGTGGGTGGAAAGCAGGCATTATCAGTTTCTAAATGGGAGGACTGTAATAAAACTTAAAAAAGAGAGAGAACAGCATATTAACATACTGCCAAGTTTAAAAAATGATTTGAATAACCAGCATAACAAGATCTAGTATCGTGTTTCCTCAGAGAAGGGGGTAAAAATCTGCCCTCGATGTTTTACCAGGAAGTTTGTTCTATGCCTGTGTATAGTAAAAGCAGAAATTGCCAGCATAACCGAAGAGCTTGTCATACAAAATAGGGCCCTGGCTGCTTTAAAATACTCTTTCCCAATTTGTCACAAACCTGTCATTTCTATTGAGTGCAATTTCCAATTCTTATGAAGAAAAAGATCAATCCTTCAACTGCAGCAACTCTGCACTACAGCAAGTAAAACCAGAATGCCATTCTCTTACAGAAAATGATCAAGTCCATATTGCTTTATTCTTCAGAAAAGAGGGATGAACAAATAAGAGGACTGAAGAAGACAAACTACCTTTCCCTCTCCAAACTGCAGACACAGAATTAGTTCATATAACAGCCAAACCAAGCCCAAGAAAGCTTGCAAAAAATCGTTAAAAATACTCAATTTATGAGACAGTGAAGTAAGTATCTAGAAAAAACAGAACCCTTCCAAGTTAGACTATAATCGTGGCTCGTCTATTTTGTCTTCTGAGGTAACCACACACTTCAGAGTGCCTCTATAGCTGGCCAAAGTACGGTTACAGGCAGCAACTGAGATAGTCTCCTCTGGGTTATGCACATGTATTCACTTTCCTTAGGTGTAAGAGCACAAATTACATGCAAGTGCAGCAGACTGACAAGAATTAGAATATTACCTGCACATTACTGGCTAGCTAAACAGAAAGGCTTCATAATAAACAGCACTCCCAGAAGTCTAACCATAATCATTTGCAAGGGGTTTATCCTCTACTCTAAACTTGCTTTTAGGCAGAAATCAACTGAAAAACAACATGAAAAGCACTTTACTATGGTTGAACAGATTTACCACTTGGTTTAAACAGCTTAAATTCACAAAATATGTTCATTTACATGCTATCCACTGATAATGCCGTTGAGAAGCCACTTATCCATTGCATATGCTCTATAATAGAAGAAAATGAATTTATTTTGTATACCCCTCGAAATATTCTTCAAACAATGCTATGGCAAGCTTGCCTAGAAACAACCATTAATTTCAACTCTGTAAGAGAAACATCGTGCTATGTTACTACCTGCCTTTTTATTTGTTCTGCAGTTAACTTTCCCAAACCATTCTGAAACTCAGAAAAAGAAACACAACTTCGTATTTCACATCTGTTCCACCACAGAAGAAACAGAACTTTACAGGGGGAGAAAAAATTGAGGGAAGAAATCGAGGTGATGCCACTTAACTAATAAATTCATGTAAATAATCTTCTCTCAATCTCTCTTAAGCCCCAAAGTAACTGTTTAATCTGTAAGAAGCTTTCAAAGTTAGCACTCAGAAGTCTCAGTTATTTTCCACTGCAACATCATCTTGCACATGCACTGCATCAGGTCTTTGCTTTGAAGACAAGAAAATTCACTTTGGATCAGAATGCTACATATTATTTCACTGATCACTGGGAGGTGAATGTGCTCAGTGCACTGATTAAAACTGTCAGACACTACAACTAACAATGCACACTACAGCAAGTTCAGATTCTAATGGCTGTAGCAAAAAGCAATGTAACTGGCATTACACTAGAACTGCTCTGGACTCTCGCTGCAAGAGAAAAGAGTTTAAATTCGGTTGTTGGGTTTTTGTGGGTTTGGGGTTTTTGGGGGCTTGGGTTTTTTTTTTTCCAATTTTTTTTAAGTACTACAATCCTCAGAATCTAAGTTTGCAGTTCATATTTCAATTTTAAACATCTATGCCTTATTTCAGGTAAATACAAGCAAGCAGAGCTGGATCTACCGTCATACCCTCAAGAGTGACTGTAACATTACAAGTATCAGTCTGTATTTCTCTCCTTTTCCCTTTGAAAAGGATGAGGGTCAGGGTAGCAGACACCAAACAAAATTATTACAAACTCACTAAAATACCCAATAATATAGAGAGAAAATATGATCTAAATTACCCTGGTTTCTGGCTTCTTTGTCTGTAACTAAACTATAAACACAAGTTTTGCTGGGGGTATTTTCTGAAGCTTCAAGGGTAAAGGATAGCACAAAATGACAACAGATATCTCAAACGCTACACCTGCCTTTCCCTCTGCATCACACACAGATCTTAAGTTCTTTTGGCCATTTTACATCACAAATTACAGCTGAATTCTTGGCTACCAGAGCGAACTAAAGGCATCCTCAAACACCATCTTCTACTTTTATCTGAATACTATTGCTACACAAGGTCAAAGACACCCTCTTTGGAAGCAGGAGGTGTAACGGCTGGAACTTGTCGGTGTTTCCAAAATAGAGTGGTGGCACCAGCTCTGCCATTCTGCTGTGTTTACAAGAGCGAACATAGCTCAGTATAAACCTCCAGCTACAGTCATGCTTTATCACTGGGAAACATTACTTCAAGGTACGGCTGTACCCTGACGAGACAAAAGCAGCGAAGCCTCGCAAACAGGCTGCAGCGTGAACTAGAGGGGCCCCAGCACGGAGGGGACGCGCTCTTCAGAGGAGCTAACTACTGCGTTACAGACCGACTGCCCGAAAACAAAGCCTCTGACGGGAGCGAATCCCCAGAGCCCAAAGAGGGTGAAGGCTTCGAGGTTAATCTTAGCGACACGGAACCTGGAAAAGGTGGCAGGAACAAATACTGCTGGGGACAACGGGAGCAAGCGATGCAGAGGTTGGGGAAACGGGGGCCCCAGCCCGTAGGTGCCCCGACCCGCCGGAAAGAAGGGACTCCCTAGCGCAGGCCGGCAACAGGGCGGCAGCGCCAGGCAGCCGGGGTCCCGGCACAGCCGCCCCGTGCCCCGGGGAGAGAAAGACGCTGCCGTCCCAGTCCGACCTCCGGCCCAAGACCTACCCCCGCCAGGGCCTGCGGAGGCAGAGCTGCAGGAGAGAGGCTCCCTCCGCGAGGCCCTCGTGGGGCGAGAAGCCCCTCAAGCAGCCAGGCCTACGCCCGCCGGGGTCCCTCTCGCCCCCCTGCCACGCCACGGGAAGCGCTGGGGAGCGCCGTGCCCTGCCGAGCCCCCGCAGAGCCCCGACC
>JAOEHY010040845.1:19802-59213 GCA_025447955.1 Psilopsiagon aurifrons
GTGTTAGATCACCAGTTGGAGGTTTTTTATTTGTTTTTTTTTGTTTGGTTTTTTTATTCTGACTAGCTACATTCTTGTTTGTGTCAGTATTTTAATGTTTTGTGATTTTTTGCTGAGTATTATCTATCAAGGGCAAGGAGTGCTGCATGAGTGTTTTTTCAGCATGTGTATTATTTCTTTGACTCAAATAATAATAATATTATTTACACCATCCTTCCCCACCAAAGTACAAATTTACACTCAATTGGTTTTATGTATAGCTTTGAATGGTGACAGTGGTGGTTAAGAATTTATTCAATAATTTATTCTCAAGTTGAAGAGGCAATATTTAAACCTGCTCTTTGATTTCTGTTGTTGACCTGGTCTATTACTTGCAACAACATTTTGCATCCTAGCCATGAATATTGTATTTCGTAGGGTACATGTATGAGTAGTGTAGTTTACTAGTAGTCTAGTAGTGTATTTCACTATAGGACACTGGACTGTGTCAAAAGGAAAACCAAAAAGATTAATCCACTGCTTTGACAAGCTCCAGGTATTTTGTTTTTTAGCTGAATCTCATAGTTAGACCCAAACATATCCAGGTATTCTAGTTTTGATGTGCGTGCTTTTTAAAATCTGCTTGTATAACTTCCTTCAGTTTTACAGGTTTAAATACAGTTTTCTGGAGTGCTGTTCCCTCACCACTAATGAGAGCAAATCCTGAGAGCTGGGTCCTGAGCATCAGCTGTGCCAGGGAGCTTGTGAAACTAGGTATAGAACAAGTAGAAATGTGGTACTGCTTCCAGAGCCAGCATGGGTCCAGAAGCACTGTGTGCCTATGCCATGCAGAGCAGGGGCTGTGACATTAATAAGACCTGTTGACTCATGCCAGTAGCTACCCAACACTGAACCCCTGGACCTGAAAGGATAGCAAGAAAACTGTGTGGCGCCTTACAGTCAGCAAGAAACCGTTAGAGTTCATTAGCTCTTATCAAGGTCTGACTGGGCTTATTAACTGCATCTCAGCGCCGCATTTCTTCAGTTCCTGGTGTGGTGGCTGCAGGTACCAGAAGTCTTCTCTGCAATCTGAAAGATCAATAGTTATTTTAATAAGAGAATTCTTCTGTTCAGAAGACCCTGAGATATTTCAGACTTAAAATCACACTATGTAGTGATGAGGGTTTCCCAAATTAGTTCCAGCTGAGCTGGTATGTCTACACAGCAAAACCTGGCTCCTTTCACAGAGCTTTTTGCTAATCCCTACAGCAGCATATATACATTTCTGTGACCCTCCCCCAGCACAATTCACCCCAGTTGTGCTTAGTTTATGAAATTTGTGAAACTCTGCACAATGCCCCGAGTATTTACCCAGGTGCTTGCTTGCTTCATTGAGAACAGAAAAAAGTGATATATGAAGGTACTATTATTGCTAACTAAATTGTGAGAGGTTCACCAAGCTGAGGAAGTCCAAGGTTCAACTGTACATGCACATACATTTTAACTGTATAGGTGGCCACATGAAAAATAGAAGCACCAAAAAGATTTGTCACTGACAAATCCTCAGTGACAATCTGTCGATAACAATACATTGGAAACACATTAGGTTTAGATTTAGAAAAACAAAATAGGAAGCAGCAGTGCCAGTGTGCCTCTTTGAAGTGCTGTTAAGCACTGCAGCAGAACCATTTGGAAAATGGAATGAGGTTTAGAAAAGAATTGTGAAAAGTGCTCAGACTGGAAGCATGGCTATAAAATTTTACATGGGGACAAAAGTGTTCATTGCTAGAGCAAAACAAAAAGGGAACTTTAGTTTATAAAAGAAAAGGTTCAAGATAGCATTAACCTCAGATGTTTGGAGTATACCTCGCGACTACAAAGTAATTTACAATCATAAGACTGAACTTGATCTGGCTGAAAAATGGCGTGTGACCATTTGTACTAAGATGATTGTTTCTGCACAATAGAATACAATAAAACAGTTTCTGCCAGGCCCAGTTCAGTGCTGTTATGTGCCCTCAAGACACCATTTATACTCAATAAAGGGAATTTGTGCATTGGAAAATATTATATTCTTAAATCACAACAATTCCTTGCCTTTTGTCCTTGCAAAACTATAAAATGACTAATTCAAGATTCCTCCTCAGAAAGTCTTAACAGTATTTTTACCCCTCATCCCAAAGATTTGCTGCTGAGTTGGAATTGTTTTTTCCAGACCTTTGTGAAGGAAAAGCTTTGAGGTAATGAAAGGTCTTTTATGAAAACAAAAGAGGAGTCTTTAGTGAGTTACTCTTTAGCTCTATTGTAAATGTAGTGGTCCATTCCAGCTCAGTCAACTTCTCCATCAGTTTACAAAGAAATTTCTAATAGGGCAAATTCCAGATTCTGCCAAATCTCCATTTGTTTGTTTATATTTTCTTAATTTGATTTGCCAAGGGTTTGTGTTTGACTTGTTGCCATGAATAAAACTCTTCCTCTTTTGACAATGGGCTCTCCAGGAATGGTGTGGGAAAGCTAATCCCATTACACAGCTCAGAAGTTCCCACTCAGTGGTGACCCAGGAAAGGCAGTTTATCAGGCCCTTAGCAGAGCTGTCAGCTGGTCAGCTTAAATCGGATATTCTTTGTGAAGTGAGGCAGGCAAGCAGGAGCAGTAGTAGGGGTTTGTTTGTTTGTTTTAAGTAAATAGAACAACAGGGAACTTTTACATTCTTGACCTGAAAGTCATGTTTGGGTAAATAGAAGACATTAACGGTGGAGCACACTACAGTGTCATTATCACACTGGGCAGATGTGTTAATTAATTTATAATCCACAGAGGAGTCTTCCTAAAATGCTGCGTCCTGTGGTATTTTCTGTGACAGTCTATCTGTGCAATAGCTCAGATTATTCAAGTAATTTGCTAAATGCGTCTAGTAGAATAGTAGAATAGCTTTCCTTCAAGGGAAATTGTTTTCAGACCCAAAGATCCTTCATATTTTTGCTCTAAGTGATGGGTGTCTTGTGATAGCTTTTGCTACGTGGCTAAGGTCTCCTGACGATATTGGAGGCAGGTACATACCTAAAGAAAGAGTTCTCATTGTTAAGGTCGAAACGCTGGCATGACTGCCTGAGGAAGGGGCCTTAATTCACAGTAATAAGGTGAGAAATTGCTGGTGAGGGACAACAGTATCTAGAGAAGCATTAAAAAATAGGTGGGAAAACATGTTATAGTACCTTGGTTCTGATGAGAACAGGATTAATGCAAAACAGCATAAATGTCTTGTGGTTTTGTTTTTGTTTTTTTTTTTTTTTCTTTTAGTATAACTCTGTGTTTGACTTGTGAAACCATTGTGGTGTGAAGGGACACTGTGTCTGACTTGTAAGCACCTGGAATACTCTTTTCCAGAAGCCCAAGTGCTGGAGTTATTGATATAATTGAGAGCTAGACTGAGTCTTAACTCCAGTCTTACTAGCGTTGTGCCTTAACTGATTGTCCTTGTTGTTTAAGTAAAGCAAAATATTATCCGGCCATGAGTGCAAAAAACCACACTGGATCAGGACTCAGAAAAATTAGGGTTCAGGTCATGGTGCAACTTGCAGAGTGGGCAGTTCTTTTCTTCATTTGCCTAATAATCCCAGTATTTCTGTTTTACCTCTGTGTAAGTACAATGCTGATATTCAGAAGATGTAAACCAAATTGTGCTAAGGAGAGTCTTGAATAGCCTAGTGATGATAGCCTAACCAGAAAGTATTAGTGTTTCAAAGTGTCATTTAAAGAATGGCCTGATTAAATTCTTCTTTAAGAGTCAATGCATTAATAATTCTTCTATTTCTTTTATTGCAAGCAGTTATATTACTTTAGAGCAGCTCCAGTTTCCTAATACATTTCTCAAAATGAGCCAATCTTGTAAGCTATGAAGTATTATCAGTTCCCAATGCCAGTGAAGATGGCTGAGGGAGCATAGTGATTCCACAGGCCAAGGGTTCTACAAAGAATATTCTTCAGACATAGTTTGGCATTTGTTTGCTTTTATAGGTTTTTAACCAACAGCATTGCATCCTGTGATTCTGAGTTTGTAAGTTTGTTTTTTTCTTTTCAGGGCAAGTGTAGGCAACAGTCAATTTTATGTGCTCAATATTTAGACTGTATAGAGTAAAAAACTAACAAAATGAAACTTGTCTTAGACCACTGGGGTCTGCCACCTATTACTTGCTAGAGGAAATAAGGATGCTGAACTAGATAAATAAGATCTGTGTTTTAGTTTTGCTATTTTTTTTTTTAATTGCCTGTTACTTCATTGCCCAAGGTCAATCTTGTCAGACAAGTGGACCAGCAGTTCTCTAGAGTAACATAAAACCATTAAGTTGCTCTTTGATCTTGCACCTTCTTTAGAACCTTTTAATCAATTAACCATGAACCTACTCAGCTCCTCTTATTTCCTGCACATAAAACTACTTTGGTCGAGCTGACATATTACTACATTATAGATCAAAGATTGAAGGAAACTTCACATCCAACCAGGATAATTATGTGGATTTTTTCTGAATCCGTTATATACATTTTCATGCCTCAGATGGAGGAAAACAGCATTTTGATCTAGATTGAATTAAAGTATTCATGTGTATTTTAAAGGGTGGCTAAATAGATTTGTGCATGATTGACCTTACGCAAGGTGTGGATAGATTTCATGGCTAAGTTGCTAAGCCTTAAACTGGCCATCTGTCCTTTGAGAGTGCACATTGCTGACAGTAGGAAAAATTACCCATTGCAATATAAACACTGATCTCTTGTTTAGGATGCCTTTAAATAAGATAATTTAAATATTGAACATATTGTGATGTGCTACAGATTGAAATCCTTTTAGCCCAGGAATTAAATCTTAGTAGTGAAAAGATCTGTGATTTCAGGCTTGTAGGGGCACACTTCTGCAATCTTACTTGTGTGTACGAAAGGGTGTTTTCCAAGAATCAGAGCTACCTTCAGTATTGTATTCTTAAAGATCTGTGATTGTTGATACTATTATTTTCTAGTTATATGGGAATTAGGATGTCTCAATATATATATACAGCATTCCTTCTGTCCAAATACTGGAATACACAAACAGCTTCAATAGCTACTTATTTGAGCTTCTCCCTTAAGTGGAACAGAGTGTCACCCACAGGATTCCAGTGCAGCAAAGCATATGCTCACTCGGATGTTGCTCAAGGCATATTTTGCACATGGTTCTTGTGGATTGGTTTGTTCTCTTTCTCTTTGCTGATGCCAAAAGCAGGCATGGCCTGGCCCAGATAAGAGTGTCACCTGGTGCCTGTGCAAAGGTTGCAGGTAGAAATACCATGAACCAGCACGATTTCTGAAGAAAACCTGCCAGTATTGATTTCTTTAAACCAGTAAAGAAGCATTTTTTAAAGACTCCACTTTGTAAAATAATCGTGTAGGATATTCTTCACAGATATCCCTTATTCTCTTAAGACATATCTTATATCTAGGTTCACTATACCTAAAAGTAGATAGGAAATGGGAACCTTTAATAACTCACATAATTTTAATGCTAAATTTAAGCCACTGTCTCTTTGCAAATCTGAATTGATTTTTCAGAATGTTACACTTCCTTTAGTTGAACAGCTTCCTGCTGTTATTTGTCATCTTCCTTTTAAGCTGAATTAAAAGAGAATGAACAAGTTTGTGGATGGCATGAATAACGTGCTCTTTGATAGATACAGTTCTTGTCTTCTGAACCAATAAGAGTACATTCACCTCTTGATATTAAGGAAGAAATATTTTCCCTAATCTCCCTGTGCACAAATTCCACATCTAACTATAAATTTCCAAGAAAAGGAAAGGATATTTTTGAAACTTACATTTACCACCACAGTGTCTTTTTTCAGGCTAGATTTAGTATTCAGTAGAGCACCTTCCTTTTGGGTTTGAAAAGACACAAAAATCCAAAAGAAGTCAGTAGGGGATTACACTTAATTTTGAGTCTAAAGCAGGCCAAACTTTAGATTCGGTTGTTTGTTTTGTTTCTACCTCAAGCTTTAAATCGTCCCAGATTCATCAAACTGTTTGCAAATCTAATCCAAGCTGGACCAAGTTACAGACAGGACCAAGATGTAGGTTTATAGTAATTCCTGAAAACAGGAAAGACTTTAGATCAGAAAGGAAAAACTATCCAGTTTCATTACATGTGGCTTCAAGTTTCATTACAAAAGGTTTTACATGGCTTTGATCCCTAATTTAGCAAACAAAAAAAAAAAAAAAAAGAAAAAAGTGATCTCCATGTGCACACAGCTATTTCAGTGCATGCATGTGACTAAAATAGATCTGCTGCACCCCAGTGAACTACAGTGTGTTCCACATAGACATGCTGCATTTAAATGCATAGAGTGCAAAGTCAAGATAGATTAGGTCAAACTCCTTCACTGCCAGCTACCTTGAATTCTTAATCATGCCTGCTGTTGTTCAGAGCAGCTCAGGGAAACCAAGAAGCATAAATAAGTTTACATCCTGAAAAACAAGCAAAAAAAGCATGTACTTTCTACCCTCATATATGTATGTATATACACATGGACTAAAGAAAAGATTTTACAAGAAGAATCTGTTTTCCATAATGCTTTCTTATGGAGCCACAATTAAGTGAGTCTTTAAAAGTGAGTATTAAAGAAATGACTTCACTAGAAGCAGTTTTACTACAACAGTACTCACTTCATTGTATTTTTTTTGGTTAAAGACCTCCTGTCTTTCATTTTTGATTGCTGTTGCTGAAGAGGAATTCTCTTTGCTGCTCTGGAGTTTGGAGAGCAGCACTGAAACACAAGCTGCTTTCCCACAAGTCCTCAGCACCTCTTTCATGGGGAAGAGAGGCAGAGCCAAGTGAAAGGGGTACAAAGGGTTTTCTAAAGTAATACAAGCGATGGCTCCTTTAGCCAACATGTTAGAGGATGGACCACAGTTCAAAACCCAGGTTTGCTGCACTGGAACCACTAACCCCTTTTTCTAGCAGATAGATGTTGTAGTGGCTCTATGCCAGCTAAGTTGGGTTTACAGCTGCTTTGCACCACTGAAACAGCATGAAGCAGCTTAAGCCTACAGTGAATCTTGCCCTAGATGTCTTAAATCTAGTAGTTTCTTCTCTGTGGACTAATATAGTTGTTTTCCTGCATTTTACAAGCCTTTTCATAACCATTTGAAATTCAAATGGGTTGTGGTCACTTTTGCTAAAAGATGCTACTCCCAAATGGTTCTTCCAGGTCAGCATGAAGTAACAGTGGGATGACTTGTGTGGATGGTCACTACTTTCTGGGCTGTAAGTGTCCTTTATACAAAATTTTGAAAATATATGGCGGTGTTTGTTATCCACAAGCAATTGCAGCAGTTAATTCCCTTGTGTGTTCACTGCCCAGTATTTTGATATAGCCAGAGATGGTTCCTTTCTTGCATTCTAATTTCCCAGGCACTCGTACATTACCTATTTGATTGCTTATTCTTTGTTCACTTAGTAAAAAAAAAAAAAAAATAACAAAAAACAAACCACCACAAAAGAAACAATAAAACCAAACTGGGGCATATTATTTGTTTGTGGCTTTTGAATGTGACTGCTGAGCAGATTTTCAGTTTGTGCTAGGTCTCTTTATCCTTTCTTTCAATTAACCTGAAGTTATGCATGCCTTTCAGAATGAAAATGAAGAGGCCCCATTCCCCATGTTAGAATGGGAGTTTTATTACTTCAGCATTTTGTCAGCTACCATTTCTGCTGATTGGTGCAAGCACTTTGCTGTAACAGTTTAATAAATAATAGTAGATTTCCAAATGCCCATATTTGAAATGGCTTGAGAGCATTCTTTCCATCACCAGCATGGTGTTTTGCTCCCACTAGCTGCCCCCCGTTGTCTTAGTGACTGCACATACAGGAACATGATTGCTGTGACTTGCTGCAAAAGGAAGGAAGAAGTGTCTCATCTGAGAGGGCAGTGAGAATGACAGGCACAGTCCGGTCCAGAGCTGGGTGGGTGGGAAGTGGCGGAAGTGAGTGGCGTCTGGAGTGCCTGGAGCTGGATGGAAGGGCTGGATGCCAAAGGCTGGTCTGTGGTTTGTGATAATGAATAATGACTGCTCTGATCAAGTAGGACTTAACAAACTTTTTGCTTCTGATTTTTAAGCTGCTTTGCAAAGTTTCTCTTAGATTTTTGTTTTAGTTTTATAATTTAAGGTAATAGTGAACCTTTTTCTGTAATGCCACAGAGTCTATGCAGTGCCACATAGTCTTCAGTGTGTATATTTAGACAAAGAAATATGCCCAAACCTCCCTCTCCACAAAAGTTGGACTAGAATTAAGTAACTGTTAGGTGGGTTTTTCTTCCTTCTCTAGTCCTGGACACTCTGCATTAATTACTTTTAAGGGTGTACTTGAAGGCTCCTTAATAGATTTGTTCAATAATCATGTAACAGTTTGTTCAGCAAAAAGGAAGGTAAAAACTAATGAATAATATTTTTTTTCTGAGAATTTAGAAATAATTTTTTAAACCGTTGCATAGATCTGTGTGTCTTCTGTGGTCAGTTTAATTTTCTGTTGACGTTGACTCATGTCCTTACCTTTCCTCTATGGAATCATCATAAAACTGCACAAAAATGGGTGAACTGATACTGAATGACATCCAATAAAGAAAAAAAAAAAAAAAGAAGGAAAAAAAGAGAGAGAACAGGCAAACTCCAAGCTCTTTAAACTTGCTATTTCAAAACAGCAAGCAACTTCTAAAGCACAGGTCAGCTGGTGCCCTCTTATTGCTGTTACCATAGCAGAAACACAGAAATGTGATTAAATAAATAAAGCTAATCAGAAGCAAAAAACCAAATTTGCAGTAAAACCAGCTCAAGTTAACCTATTCTCAGAGGACTTTGAAAGAAAACATACTTCTAACAATGTACTGGAGAGATTTTAGGCACAGCTGAAGTTAAAAAAAGGTATCTTTTCCCTCCCTTCAGAAGGATTGAATCTGTCCTAGAAATTAAACAAAGTGGACAAAGTTCCTAACAGAAACAACAGATTGAAGCCCAGAATGTTAAAAGCTATGAGAAAGAAGAAAAATATTCTGGAAAAAGGCTACTGGGTCTTTTTAAGGCACTTTAATGACAGAGTAAGCTACCCAGGCACATCAGTTGTGCCTTTACTCGTCTCTTGTGATATGGAAAATATTCTAACAGGAATTAAAAAAAAAATCTAACAGACAAAACCAGATAATGATTCCCCTCATCTGAGACTATAAATCCATAAAATATGTAAGTTTATATCAGTCTAGGTCTGTATCTATCTGTGGATTTCAGACTGTTCCACAGGAAGTAACGTAACATTTTCCGAATTACAATTGACATGGAAATGTATGATCTGTGTAGCTGGATGTGTAAACTACCTCTTCGTTAAAGCAGGTCTTCTGCTCCCTCTACAGATGTTAATGATACAAAAAAGGAACCATAAAATAAAAGGAACAAAAACCAAGTCTTAATTTCCTGTATGTAGTATAGGGCATGGATTAAGATTACTAAGGCTGGATATTTAGAACTAAAACTGGAATGAAATAAAAGGTTAGAGTTGTAAAGACCAGAAAGCCTTCCTAAGATCAACATTTTGAAGTGAAGCTGTAGATCTGGGAGGCAGTTTTAAAGTCTGTTCCCATGGCTAAGTAAAATTCCTACAGCATGGGTGTCATGCTGTAGAGCTGGAGCATATTTGCTGGGATTTTGGATAGCCAGAAGTCTTGCTGTTCAGTGAGATTACTGTTTTTTCTCAGCTTGACAAATGACATGCAGCACTGACAGAATGCTTCTCCTTTGCTGGCCATCACCCCTACGGACACTGGCCAGAACAGCAGCAGCAGGAACATGCCCTCCAACGCTGATTTAATCACATGGAGCCCAGGAGACTAGTGAATAGAGCTGTTAACTCTCTGTTCAGTTTGCTTTTTCCATCTGTGTTTTGTTAAACTGAGAACAAGATTTATTCACTTTTTTAACATCAGGACCAAAGAGGCCTACAATTTCTAGCCTAGACAATTTATTTGCAAAAGAACACAAAATCCCTCTACTTTCAGGCAGTTCGGAAAGGATGAGTACAACAACTCCCTGCTCTCCCACGAACACAGTATATAAAGAACACAGAAAAACAGTAGGCTCTTCAGGATGAGCCAGGATCTGCAGGCACGCAGGCAAACACATCAGTTTTACTTTACTCTCAACAGCCTGTACATAGTCACAACTACCAACAATTTTCTGATTTCCAGTCCAGGAATCTTAAATAGATTGGAGATACCAGCTCAGAGTATAGATATTTCTCCCGGAAGCCAAGAATCCTGAATGGCTCAGCTGGGGAACTGCACTTTATGGGAACTGAAATTATGTGCCAGGCTCTCCAGTGTAAGGTGGGAGAGCTGAATCTCAGACACTTGCATACCTAACAAGCTACCACAAGAATAAAGCTCACTTCTGACAGAGAAGAGGAATTAAAAGATAGCATTTGGAATTGCATTGAAAAGATAAACTTTTCCTCAAACAGTACAGTTGACTCAAAAGTAGAGAGATAAAGAGTACATTTTTTGTACCTTTTAAATTTTTTGTTTCTTTTAAATACGTAAGTTTCAAGCAATAACAGATAAGGCTTCTGAAACAGAGCTTCAACACAAACAGCCTCACTCTCTCTTGATGCTTTTCCAAAACTTCTGGGCATTTTCTTCTTAACAGCAAGCTCCTTTCCAAAACGTACCATTCTCCCCCTCATCTCTTAATCATCACTCATCTCATCAAAAGTAACATAGTGACATCAACCTTCTCTATTGCCGTGCTACTATCCCTGCAAGTACACTATGGATTATCAGGTTTGCCAGATTTTTGTCATCTGCAAAACCTCTGCATTCTGTTTTTTCCAGGCAAATGCCTTCATAATGTCATCTGAGTATCATATTGACTGTGGCACCTACACAGAGCATGATCATATTACAGTGATTCTTATAATACTAAGACTCTCATGGTATCCCCATATGACAATAAAAAGTATTTGGAACACAAGACAAAACTGTTATTACAGTAGAGCTTAGAAAAAAAGCCATCTTTCTCAAAGCTTATTCAAAGTCAAGCCCATCATTGTTTTGCTTAAAACAGTGTTTCTACCACTCACATGCCCATTTCCTCCAGAAACTTTAATACAGGCTGCAGAATCTGGTTTCATGTCTGACAGTTCCTGTTCTTAATTAACTTTCAACATTAACAAAGTAGAAATGACTGTTGTTACTGTTACCATTCAAGAATGGTCTTTTTTCCATGCTCTTTCACATTTTTATCATCTATGAGATGACAGTAGCAGCTGTTCATAAGCCAGTACAAATTAAGCAATTTTCATGTACTTTCCCTATTATAGCTTTTAAGAATACTGGCAGAAAATGATAAAATCTGCAAGATTTGGTTTTCTTGGTTTCTATTGAAAAAAGGATTTGAATTGTATGCAGTATCAACTTGAAGAGAGGAACTTGGTCACTGTACTGAGTCATGTCATAGGATCATAGGGTGGTTTGGGGTGGAAGGGACCTTAAAGGTCATCCAGTTCCAATCCCCCTGCTGTGGACAGGGGTATCTTCCACTAGACCAGACTGATGAAATCCCCATCCTTGAACACTTCCAGGAGTGGGAATATAACTTCAGACCCAATGCTGTTTATGCATTTTATTCAATACATTAAAAGTGGGCTTGAGATTCCTATAGCAGACAGAAGACCCTAGGAGAGAGGGTCTAATCCCTGAGGATTGTGTCAAAAGCTGCATAACTTATGTTTTTGAATGAAAACCCATGAGTCCAGAGTGTTCTGTACTGAACTAAATTCTCCACTGTGTTCGCTATGCCTAAAGCTACAGTTCCCCATTTCCCTTTTGGGGAATACAGGTACAAGACCACAGTTTAGAGCAGTATTACAAGAAACTTGATTTAGGCATAAAGAAGGTGTCAGGATGAACCATCAGACTGAGAAAGTTATCTCTAGTCATGCACAGAGGCATATCTTGTTGATGCTTAAGGACTTTCAGTGATGAGAATATAGGCCTGTTCAGGTTTCTAAGGTGAGCCGAGTCACTGTTTGATGCGGGTACTCCACCATAGTATTCCTGCCAAAGTTTTTTTGGTTGGTTGGTTTTTGTTTGTTTTGGTTTTGCCCTCTCCTCCCCATTTTATTTTTTGAAATTTTGTTTTTATTCTGTTAAATTCCTAACTTTTTTTGTTTGGTTCTGCTTAGAGACCACAAAAAGCCCCTAGCTTGATGGCCTCAGGATCACCAGTAGCTGCTAGCATTGCTTGGACACCACTGCAAAATTCCTCTTTCTTTGTCAGTATGAGGACAGAAAGCAATTTAACTCCAGATAGTTGGTACAGGGATTTTGATCATACACAGAAAAATAATACTGTTTCTCCAAGAGTGCTATGTAAGTACTGTTACACAAAAATGGCGTTTTTCCTCAACGCTACTCCTATTTACAGAATATTATTTAGAAATCATAGAATCTGCAAAGAAGGCCTCAAGCCAAAGACTATTTCATTGTGTATTTAGACAAATTCTAATGTGGACTAAGTAAAATCAATAGAGACTTATATATAAAAATTCTATTACAGAAGAGAAAACTGGTTAAGTATCATCCCATCCAGTTGCTTAAATTTAAAATACTTAGTCTAAGATTAGTGAAATGAACCCCTCTGAAGAATCTAATTACTTGCTAGGACAACTGTCGTGCTGCCATTTGTATAACCATTAAAGTATTAGGATAAACTCAATTTGAATTTTCATGCAGTGTACTTTATTTATATCTTTTGTTAATTTTTGTATGAGTTCAGCTGTGTTCATAATGAACTGACATTTTCAGATGTCCCTGCCTGTAGGTGTGATGATCCGAAGTTAATTCCTTTTCAGATTTTAAGCAAAGAATACACTGGATCTAGGGTTGTGTTTTATTCTGGTTTTTACCAATTATTCTGTGCAACTACAGATGTTTACTTAAAGGCTGCTAAACAATTTGAACTTCTCAGAAGAATACAAATAAAAGCTGTTAGTGAAGTAAATATCTGTTTAATTTACAAACATCAGTATCATTACTGATATCAGTCCAAATAAGACAAAGCACACTGCATTACACATGTACATCTAACTTTTTTGTAAAAAAAATAATAAAATAAAATTGAAAAAACATCTGCATTTTTACAGGGTACCCTGGGTTTTACTGAAAGAAGAACACAACCCACTACTGATTACCAACTCTACATTATAATTTAGCAGCAACATGTTAACATGGGGAACATTAGGGCAGTAAAGTAGTTTTATTATTTGGGGAAAGTCACAGTTCTTGATAACACAGCCTTTTTTTTCTTTTTTATAAAAAAGGTAAAGAGCTCCATGGGAATATTAATTTAAAAAGATCTACTCTCTAATGTAATTTTCTACACGCCATCTTATTTTCTGTAGGTACTGTATATAGGGAAAGTTAACTTCTCTACAATTGCTACCTAGTAAAGGTATTTTCTGTCATACATTACAGGTTCTTGGAAGGTGTCCTGAATATCTGATGTATGTGAAAACTGCAGATTGTCATCACGTTCAGTTTCAGTGACACCAAACGGTCAGATTCTAAGGGAAAGAAAAAGGAAAGGAGAGGAAAAAAACAGACTGAAAACATTTACCCCAAGACGATATGCTATGTTAGTTCTATTGCAAAAGATCCTGATTTTTAAGTCCTTTAAAAAAAAAATTACAAAAATACTGGGACAAATATAAATTAATATATATTAAAGCATTGAAAAACAGTAAAAGGGATGGTCTAAAACGGTTAAGTACAATGTACTTTGATACAATAAATATTTCTCAATGAAACCGAATACTATATAGAGTTGTTTAGAACTCATAGAAACAGAAATCCATATTATTACTAATTTATCCATCAATAATCTATTTTTATCATCCTCCAAGCACTTATATTACAAAAAAATTAATACTGGAAAAGGGCAGATAAACACTTTGTTTCTTTTGCTAACATGCTGACAAAAAAGTATACATCATCAGGAGATTTCAGGATTATAGTATATTCTCACATCTCCCATTTTCCATTCATTAAATGGGACCCCACCTTCTCAAGATGCTTAAGAATTCCAAAAGATAAAATGTATTTCATACAATTGTTATTTCTGTATAATCTGATTCTTTTCACTCATAATGTTTTCTCATCTGTAGATAACTGATTATGGTCTGCCAAGACAATAAAATATACTGATATGAAAGTGAAAAAACAAGCCTCAGGTTCTGGTCAGTATTTCATCTCTCAGCTGTTAAGATGAAAGTCACGTGTATAGTGTCAGTGTATCTTCAGCATGTTTTAAAGAAGAATCCATGTTAAAAGCAGTTAAAGTTTCCCATCTCTGTTGCAATGTTAACAGGCCTTTTTTTTTTTTTCTTCAAAGCTCCTCTTGGTTATGAGAAGTCTCAGTTCAAGCACTTGAATCTTTTCAAATGAAGAAAAAGTCTTTATTCTCATAATAAAAATAAGTCTGTTCTGTATTTTACAATATATTTCAAATATTTCCACTATGAAGCATTAATTAGTCCGACACGGTCAATAAGTATACAACATTTTCAAAAGACAAGTGTGACAGACACTTAGGAGGGACAATTTGTACAGCCACACTTCACCACTTTTTCAACCTCATCCACAAATGATGACCCGTCAGTGCATTCAAAAGAGTATTTCCGTCTCTTGCTCCTTAGTGGTCCACAGCACTGCCCGGTTGAACATCCTCCTTTACATTCTAATCTTGATACCTTCTTGGTCGTCTGGCACGCAGCATACCCTTGCTGCTTTTGGTAGTAATCTCGGATTCGTTCCCCTCGACAAGAGATTTCTGTAGAAACAACATTTAAAATAAGAGATATACTTTTGAGACACAGATCAAAGAATATTTGACATTGCTAAGGAAGATGCTGTTTCTAATTGCAGTTGGGATTGATGTTTTAAAGTTTGTCTCAAACTGTATATTGGAAACCAGAAACATAATCTTATTAATGCTGAGTTGTATTCCCTACACCTCCTATTTTCAGGAAAGCTTATATTATGTATATGTAAACCGTAAATACAAAGCTATTACAATGACAAGAAAATTGGAAGCCTAAATATTTTCCTTTCTTATAAAAATACACATCTTCTGTTCCTACACTGCTTGCAGCTGGTTCTATTTACCATTGGGAAATGTTTCAGAGAGCATGCAATTTAATTTATTAGACCTGGAGTTTAATATTATTCAAACTCTTATTTAATACAAGCTACATTCCAGTAACTTCATAAATTACTGAGGTATAAAACCAGCTAAAAATGAGACATCTGTTAAAAGTTCTACAATGATATTCTTCTGTTCTACTCACATCTATGTACACTACAAAATAATTGCCATCTGGGATAAAGGAAAGAGAGGGAGAGGGAGAACTTTGATAGACAAAGGAAAAAGAAAAAGGTAGGGGAAAAGTCATCCTGTTTTCATCCGTCTCACCTGCATAATTCGCTGTGATAAATCAGTTGAAGCTGAGAGGTCAAAAGTAGAGTTTGTGATAAAACTAGGAGCAGAATCATTGGATTTGGCTTCTCAGTTGCAGAAGGCAGAGAAACAATAAATATAGAAAGATACAGCAGGTAAAAGGTAATATTTAAATATAGTAAAAATGTATTTCTGAATAAAGGCAAAAAAGAGAAATGTTTTCACAGCAAAACATTTGATGAAAAAAATCCTCAAAATGTAAACAAATTCATGGGAGAAGTTTGATTTTTCTCTGACTGAGATAAATTCTTATGGTAAAAAAAAAGCAACAAATGTGTGTATGTTGGGGAAAAAAAAAAGTTGGTAATGTTTTTGGCTGCTCATGTTTTAATAAAAAAAATAGGTCAAAACAACAATGTTATTATATGTTGTTTTTTCTTTTTTACCTTTATCACAGCTGTCCCCCGTGTATCCGCTGCCGCATTCACAATATGGTTTCCCAAGTCCTGAAAGCCTGCATTTGCCATGTTTACACCTGATGGATTGGCAGGGGTTAAACAGCATTTCTTCTTCATCACAGAGGACTCCCCCATGTCCCTGCAGGCATTTACAACTGTATGAAAATGCATTGATTGGCAAGCAGGTACCATGCACACATCTACAGGGGAAACAAGCCCAAGAGAATAAAAATAAATTATTCATCAAAGTTCAGGCTAAGCAACATTAACTACAAATACTTTGGACTGTACTCAGAAGAAATTGCTTTTGTTTCTAATGGACTTTTTCAGTGAGATGCAGTGAAGTGGTTTATAATTTGTATGCAGGTTTACATAAAAGAAGCTGAACAATCTCACCAGGAAACAGCCACTGTAGATGTGTTATGGAAGGCTTTTACAGGCCAGTTATTAAACCAAATACATCCTCTCTGCGTAAATTTCTGTCATGCTTTTGAGCAAAACACAGCAAAATCAAGCCCAAATGTAATCCAGAATTAAGTAGAGAAAAAGGATACTCACCTGAAATTCTGGTTCTTGCATAATTAAAAAAAACCCCACCCTATATTGTCACTCATGAGGAATGGGTCTCCCAGCACAAATTCAGATCAGGGACTTCCTACCTGAAACTCTTCTGACCCAAGTAATGTCATTTTCTAACCTGAAGATGTGCTCTCATTTCAAATATCAGCCTGTGCTGCCAACTGCCATTACGGTGGTCATATAATGTATGTTCTTGCCTCTTTTGAGAGAGAGGTGGTGTTTCTCAAAAGGAGAATGTTTAATTACCTGTTCCTAGGTAAGGTGAAGACGGGGAATTCACAATCTGAAATCATCACCAATCAGTTTGTTCATTTGGTGGAACAGGGTCAATAGCTTTCTGCCTAAAATAGTATTTTCTTTAACTGTTGTCTTGATAGACAAGTTTTCCATCTGCATACTGTTTCCTAGGGACGTGACAGTGAAGATTTCTCTATAGGGAGGAATGCAATCCTAACAGTCAGTGTCAGTGTCACCCTGTCTAATGTTTCTCCTCTCTAATATTTCTCCTCTCTAACATTTTTCCTCTCTGTATTGTAAGGTTTCTGAGCCCACAATCTCCTTAGTAGGTTTTGGCTGCCACCTAAATCAATATATAAATAAATGAAAAGCTTTAGATTAAAAAAAAAAAAAAAAAAATCCCATTCCATCTAAAATAAAATCCTTTGTATTTGAAGTTGAAAAAAATCACAAAATAATGCATTCTGTAGTGACACTTCTGTTATGATCAGCATCTCATTTTGACATTTTTTAGATGACATTCTATTTCCAGAAACATTTTGCTTTATACTCTACTCCTTCAGTAGAGTAGGAAATTTGGTAAAATTGAAAGAACAACAATTTTTAACTCACAAAATTGAATCAACTGTTTAAAATGGTTTCATTTAATAAACAATTACAAGTTCCACTCATCAATTAATTCTACATTACAATTCTCCTTCTGTATGCTTAATTCTGTGCAAGTACTTTAGAAACGATGTGACTTGGAGGAAAAAGAGTACAGGAAGTCAGTCTGATCACAGAATATTTGAAAGGCACAGAGCATAGCTTCCATTCACATACCCAGTTTTGCATTAAAAAATGCAAATACAGAATTTAACTAATACCTTAAGCACCTCCAACCTCTCTCTTAAGCAAAAGTCTCTACTTCTGAAGCAACTATGTTCCCTAAAATCTTCCAAATTCTTGTGGTTGAAGTCTGATATTCCAAAACTGTTAGACTAAGCAACTCAAAACTGGAGGCTTAGACAGTATCACGGGGCAGATAACTTTTGTTTAGCTTTCATTATGTTCAGCATTTGATCCTTTTACCATTTAAAAAACAACCACTCTGAGAACATCTGATCTATGAAGTTACTCAGGTGACATTGATATCATGTCATATTCTATATAGACTGTTTTAGATATCAAAGCAACCTGTGGCAGGATCTTTGGTACAGTTTTGCTTGACTTAGAAGATGATTAAGTCTTAGCTAATGCCAACTCTCTTACTTTTGTTCTTTGAAGCCCTAAACTTCATCCTCAGGCTGCACTGAAAGGAATGTCAAGCTAGGTACAAAGTCATAGGCACAGTTTCATCTTACCCAATTTTAGGTATCTATGTCAGACACTCAAGTGAGATGTATAATTGCTATGAGCTCCTGACACAGTCACGGAAAGAAATGAGCTTACCTGGAGTGTGAATAGACCACTTGAAGTCTAATTTACTCTTTAGAAATGTGTTTATTCCTTTACTGACTATACAGAATACTGCGGTCACTATGTTCCTAAGTCAAGCACCTAGATTTAGGTAAAATAAATATAAGCCTTAAGCCTTTTCATGGTATGCAGGGATTTCTAAAAGATCTCCTACATTTTCAAAACAGAGATCACAGTGACAATTCTGTTTCTCGAATAAAGTATAAATGTTATACTGTATTCGACAGATAAAAAGCATCTATTCAACAGACAGGATTTAGAGATGAATCAAGATCCCCTTTGCATTTTTTAACCAGCTGTGATTTCCTTTATCTCTTAAGTTACTGTGAAAGAAGACAGGGTAAGAAAAAGACCCATAAACAATGAAATGCTATTAATGATATGGCTCAAAAATTCACTTCTGTAGCTTTGCAAAGGTTCAAAATTTAATAGTGATGAGAGTCCCCAACCAATATAAATGTTGCCAACTGCATTGTAAAGCATGCAAACTGGTGTATAAAGATTTAAAGTGTCAGAATCTCCATACACCCTGTTTGAAAAGATCTCTTGAATATAATTTCATATGGAAATTGAAAATAATCTTATTGGAATTTCTTAGCAAACTCAGGCCACTGGTCCTGAAAAGTTATATAGGCCAGAGCACCAAAAAAGCAGCAAGCAAAATATCCAAGCAGGCTTACTTTACAAAGAAACAAAAAAATACCCAACCTCAAAACAAAACAATTGGTTGCGAAACTGCAGTAAGGGCAGTGGTAACTGCAAACAGAATGACATCTTGTTGCCTATGACCAATAAATCCTAGAGAACTTTGAACTTCTGAAGTTTCTGATCATCTTGTGCTGGGAGACCATGAAGCAGAAAATTGAATCTATCTTTATATAGTAAATTTAAAAGATGAATATGCATAGATATCAACACTCTCTGATACACATAAATACATATCTCTCTACACACACATATATATACATGATTCCCTCTATAAACATACATAAAGTGTCCAACCTAAAATGTTTTAGCCAAATTAGCAAAAAGAATCAGCACACAGAGATTTAAACAGAAGTTAACCATAAAGATGAAAATCTGTTTTCCTGCTAAAACCTGGGGTTCTGTGAAAATACAAAAATATTAGATATATATTACATCAAGTTTTTAAGCACATTAGATAATAATAGTAATATTTTTTCCCCACTATATACAATGACAAATAAGCAAATATATTTTTTTTTCCATTTGCAACTTCTAAATTATTTTTGCATCAAGCGTACCAACACTTGCATCAGTGTAACTCATTATAGAGGAGGCACATACAGAAGTACGTAACAACACTTCCCAGGCTTTAGGCAGAACTTCATGAGATGTATGTATCTGCTCCCCTAAATAGGGGACTTCTCATTAAGTTTATGGAAAAAAAATAGACTATAACCTGGACACTGTTTTCAGTTTTACATGCTCGGGATATTTTGTTTTTTGCTGAAGAAAGTGTGAACATTCGTGAAAAAAATACATACAACACGACACACATATGCATATTATACTACTATTCTGTTTTGAGGAAGGACATACTTATTTCCAAGACATGGGTCATTAGTTTGTTGATCACAGAGGGGTCCAGTCCATCCTCCTTCGCATTCGCAGGAAAAGCCTGACTGGCTGGTAGCATGGCATGTTCCATGCACACAAACTTTCTTGTGACAAGGCTCGCAACCTGGCAGAATTCCCACTTGCAGTGGCACATTTCTGAAGTCCTGGAGTTCGCTGTTGATATATAGATTACGGAGGCAACCATGAAAGCTGGTGCCATTCTGTCCTGGAGACTGGCGTAAAGCTGCTATGTTATTTTTCACAGGCATGCCTAGGAAATTAATAATTGCAAATAATCAGTAAAATCTTTGTTGCAAGTTTTTGAACCATTTTCTCTATTTTAAAAACATTTTTAAAGAAGTAGCTTTTCCTAATTAAATATTCTTAGATATTCAGCCTACAATCATGAGCAATGTTCTAGTATTTCGAAATTTTCCTGATTATCAAGCATGAATGTAAACCAACTTGAAATACGTAAGCCTCAGGTCCAACTAAAGAGATGTATATAGGACTTCATACAGGAAGCTCACAACTGTGTGAAGGTTAGGTATATGTCATTTTTGGCCTAATGCAATTAACTCCAACATAGTACACAGTTTCTGAGTCTTGGAAAAACAAAAGTCGTTGAAATTTAGTAGCTGATACATGATTTTTTTTTGTAAGCTGCTAAGATACTCAAATCCAGAAGAGTTTAGTAGGACCAGCTCATCAATTTGGGGCTGGCATACACATTCAAATGTGAAATTTTGCTAGTGAAAATTCTTGCAAAGGAAAGCTCAACAAGATGAGGTTCCATTACTTTCAAAAATATTTTCATTTAGTTTGTCTCAAAAAACAGATTAATAAAGATGACACTCATAGCTTGCCATTAAAGTGTAAAACAAAGATAATCAATAATAGCAATAATTTGACATCAAAAGACTTATGTGCAGATATTTCTTGATAGTGCAAATGCCCCTGATGTTGAGCATTTTCAGAATAATTTCTCTGGTTTAGTCCCTAATTTTTAGGGGTGTAATTAGCGCAGTAGGCATATGTGATACAGTTATCCTATTGTGATCAGTCAATAATTTAAAAATAATTCAGAAGTAACATTACTAGTCAACATTGTTTTCTTGTAAAAATGAAGTTTCTTCTACTTCTACCCCTTGCTTTTTTTAAAAAAACTATTTGCCAACATATTGGCCTATATTAGTTAGTCCTTAAGGTATTACATTCAAACAATGAATACACAAATGCCTTAATACCTTCTCAGATTATTAAGTCAACGAAATAAAAGTGTACTGAGAATTAGAAAAGGATCTGTTTACCTGAAAATATATATGCTTATTAGCTGCACTGGTTTATTCCTGTGCAAAATTAACAGTCTTCATCCTGGTACTTAGGTAACCACAGAAAGAGGCAATGTTCTGCTAGTTGCTCCTTAACTGTGTAAACTGATACTTCTAATGGTTTCATGCAGTTACTTTGAACAGTTAAGAGTCATGCAGAAGTGGTATGTAACCTAATGAAGTAGACCTGCCTTTCATTCAGAGGTTATTATTATGTCATCTGTGCTAAGCTTCAGTGATTATAGAAATGAACAAGGTTGCATCCAGGCTGCTGAAGAGCCTAATCTTTGATCTTATCAGTTAAGTAAAACAGGCTTGGGACTGCTGTATTAAAGGACTCAGACTGCAAATAACCCACTAGTTTCCATTTCCTCAAAACTATTCACCATACTCTCATAATCCAGGGACAAGACAGTGTAAAAATGAAAGCCATGCAAAACCAAGTAATGCGGTGTTAAACTAGATGTTATTCTTGTGTCAGGAAACTTGGATATGATTTCTGGAAACTGTATAAACACATATGACACCAGATAATATGAGGTATGTAACATGAGTTTTTTTGCTAATGTCCAATGTGGAGAACGTTTGGAAACACAATGCAAGCATATACACTTTTTGCTTCTTTTAGCAAGTTACCAAGCGTTAGAAGGCCAAAGTGTGTGCAAAAGCTGTATATACTCTTTAGCAATATTTCTTAGATAATTTTTATATAAAGAGTGTTTATTAGTTATGAAAGAATTGCCACAGAAATAATGAAGATAAGTATTTCAGCTCTATTTTTGGAAAGGTAAGAAAGTAATTTGTGCCCCCATTTAAGCTTTTGGTCACTGAATCTGACTACAAGTAAATTACCAGATTACTGCACAAGGAGGCAAATGGTAAGACCTCTGTTAAAGAACAGTCATACAATAAAACTGACAAAATGAGTATCTTCTAGAAGTTCTAACAGAGCAGGCACAAACAAAAATGCTCTACCTTTCTCAGAAATAGGGACTTCCATGAAACAAGGTGTCACTCTCAATGAATAAAACATGCTCTAATTTCTTATGGAAGAATGTGAATTATCAGTGAAGTCTAACCTCTTTGAAGAGTTTTTGAGAAGAAACAGACTTTTAACAAAAAGCCACAGGCTTTCAATTTGATTTACTGAAATCTATTTTAGAAAGACTATAAAATATCTAGCATGTGCGTTCTGACCACACAAGACAGCCATACAGTTGGAAAAAGGTCAAAAAAAAAAAAAGAAGATTAAAAAAGGTCAAAAAATTGGTTAGCTCATTTTCTGTAAAAATAAATTCTAAACCAACCAAAATACTGTGATCCAAGCACAATTTAAAAAAATAAAAAAAAAGAAAAGAAAAAGGAGGGAGTGCATGGGGAGAGAGAAAATGAGGGAAAAGTAGAGAAAGAATAAGAATGAGAGAGCATGAGAGAGAGTACACCAAACAGGGGCTTGCTGTAAAGTCTGAATTTCATCCTGCCAGCTGAGGTGATGCGTATTTAGCAGGAAGGTGAGAAGAGTAAGTGTAAGCTACATGATGATGGAGGTGTCAAGCTAAGATTTTGGCAAAGACAAAATTATTGCATAAAATTCTAGAGAGAATTCGAGTTCTTCACTGATGGAAATTTGTGATAAAATTCTCTAAAAGTTCTAGATACAGTTGGTAAGAAAAAATTGAATGAATCTCAAAAAGATGGGTAATAAGAGATACAAGAGTGTAAGCTAACTGTCTTAAGAATTTTAAAGATCATAAATAGATAAACATAGGTAAAGAATAGTAAAGTTTCAGAGCTCAGTATCAACCTACTGTGTTTCTTGCTTTAATTTATAGTAATTTTCTTCTAATAACGGTTTTCATTCTATTTTGCGCCAACATTTTCTGACAGCAGAAACAATTGCCTGCTTGGAGCCTGAATGTGAAGAATAGAAATAGGAACACAGGACCTCTCTAATGAATATGTACTAGGTTGAAACAGATTCCTGCTCTTAGGAATCAAATCACTGAAGGAAAACATTATTTCCAAAAGTTATTTATTCTGATAGTTCATTAAGATGATGCAGATTAGTGTGATTCGCCTAATGGAGACAAAGATATGCAAGGTGAAGAAGCAGAGGAGAACCGTACGTCACAGATCAAGTAACTGTTAGCACTCTACAGAATAAATGTTCATAGTTGGGAGTCTTACCCTTATTTCCTCAAAAGGTGCCCATAACAGACAGATCATTCTGCATTAAGTTCAGTTTGCAAGAACTAGTAAAATTTGCCTTAGCTCTCATCAAATAACAAACTGATGCTGAAAATACAAATAAGCAAGCAAGCAGTGCCTTAGTAGAAACTAGGACAGTCTCTCCTTCCAAAGATGCGACATATGTAAGCAACAGGCTACACATGAAAAAATGCAGATGTGTTTCCACAAGGCAATCTTCCTTTAAAGATTCATGATACGAAGCAATTTTAAAGGTAGCATATGCATTTGATAGTTTTAATTCTTTTCTCTGCTGGTATGGGGAGTGATGAATAATGTCTATCTTGTACTTGTTCCCATATTAGATGGAAGGAGGCAATGACAACACCTGAAAAGATTTTACAAAACAGCTGGTGTTTCAACAGAAGAAAGGGGATTTTCAGTGACAAAAGTCAACTTACTGAACATCACTTCTAACCGATGCATTTGTTATACTAGTTTTATAGGAGAAACAGACTATTCTTGATCGATATCAATGCAGCTTCCTTTTTTTTCTTTTCCATTAGAGATAAATCTAAGCAACTACCTTGAGCTTTTGTGTATACTTAGAAAGGATAAATAACACTTTTTCTAGAGAAAATAGGCATCTCATGTATGTACTACTGGTATCATATTTTTTTTGCAAGGAGGCAAGTCTAAAAACCTGTTCTCAGACACAAAACAGTTCTTAAACAAGAGGAAAGAGAAAGTAGGAAAGTAGATATTCTTTTTGCAGAAAGAACAGATCAGAAGGAGACTCCTTACATGCCTCCTTTAAGAGTGTAAAGTTAAACTAAATAGAAGATGAAGACCGGCAGATCAGCAGTATTTAGAAACCATGCTGAATGTCTTGTCACAAAGAACTTCGTCTTGCTATCAAGGACAGTAAGAAGGCATAAAGTGGTGGCTGGATTCTTTTACCTAGGTTATCTCTCAACAGTCACTTACTACGAGTTTTACTGAAACAGACAATTCTTTCTTCTCAAAACAAACCAAAAAACCCTGACAACAAACCCTGCCACATACTGTAAGGCAACTGTCCAGGTGGCTCCCTTCTTACCTTATGTCATAATTCCTATCAGCCCTAAGCAGTAAGATCTCCTGACATAAATTATAATTCATGGCTTTATACCTTGCTATCATTTCCTGCATATACCTGTACAGTGAAATAGAAATGTAAAACATAACCAAAACTACCATTCTGCACTTTCTGAATAGGCATTACTGAATCTTCAGGTAACTAAATAACATTAGACATACTTCTTCCGTATAATAAAAAGCTACATAACAGTAGCAGTTTGAGGACATACTAATTGTTAAAATTCAAACTACTGAGATTAACTGCTGAAGTTTCATTTTAAGGTGTTATCTCAAAGAATGAGTTTCTTACCATGTGTTTATTGATACATGTTACGAGAGCAAATCAGCTATGGTACCACTAGTAACAAGCAGTAAGATCCTCTTACCTCCTACATACAGCGGAGAATCAAAATTCAGAGTGGATTGCTTGGACAAATTGGTAATTATCTTGGGGCTTCCTCCATCAATAGATAAAGACAGAATCTGATCCATAGCTAGCAGCTCCACAATGTGGAAATTGCCATCATTAATTGTTTCCACACTGCAAAATAAACATTAATTTTAAACAGTTGATGGTCTAGTTAGAACAGTTTTTGATCTTCATCCCCTTTGAGTAAATATGGCTTCAGAACAGTACTTCTTCAGGAATGCAGTCTCCTGAAAACTAGATTTTAAGCAAGGATATGCATGTCTGCTTAAGAGCTAATACAAGTACCCCTTCAATAACAATCCATTAATAATATGTATTGTAAATTAATAGCTCTTTTTCTTTCAAAGTTATTCCTGATCTCATCGAATAATGAACATCCAACCCAAACATTCTATGATTCGAATGTTACTTCAAGATCTTATTTGCATGCATATATATGTGTGTATGTATCCTACATGTTGCATAGTATTGGATTTGCATATTTTTCAGTTATGAAGGCCTGAATTCATGCCAGTGTTATATAAACCACTATTTTATGGAATATGAAACTGCATCTAACCTTAGTCCTGCCAAACAAAATCACATCATTGGTCCAGACAGCTACATTGACACTAGCAGGAAAGTAATTTGTTATCTTTATTAGGCGTGATTATTTCTGTATGTTCAGCTTCTGCCTAGTACAGTGAATGGCATATGCTATTTCCTTCTGCTTCCTAACAAGATATGAACCCACTAGTAGAAGAATGTCCGAAGGGAGTCACACAGAAAAAGCTTGTTTCAAGCCTGGTGCTTATGCGTAAGGACAAGCCTAAACACATTACTAAGTTCAAGGAATCGCTGTCTGTGTTTACTAGCTTACATATCTAAATAGCAAATGTTTAAGTGCAGGGTAACTACTTTGCATTTGAATAGAGTTTAAGTACATCAGAGAAGAAAGAATATTATTATTCAATTTTGGGACCGAATATGTCTTTGTTCTTCCATTGCTTCTAGCCCATACTCTCCCCAAACACTGGAGAATTAAGAGCTGAATGTATGGCTGCATGGAAGTCATGACAATGAGCTGTAGACCACAGACCAGACATTATAACCATTCCCATGAGAGGCTTTATTTGCTTCAGGGCACCACCAAGTAAGGGAGCTTAAGCCTTTAAAAAAAGTTATTTAAATGAACCAATTGTACGATAGCCTGAGATGGACTAAACAGTCAGTCGTACAGTCAGTTAGAGCTTCTCAATAGGAAAGCAGTACAGCTGAAAGGGATTAGCTTCATAAATTGCAAGGCAAAAATCAAGCAAATTACCTTATATCATCCTTGGCAACATTTTAATTAACCTGACTGCTTTTGTTCTGGAACAGAACAGAAGCACTCACAAGGTTATTTACAAGTGACACATTAAATAGCTTCTTAGCTATTTATTAACAACTTTAACTATGTGGACAGGCTCGGCTCTATATGGATAAAAGACCTTCATGGTAGTATGCATGCTTTACATAAACTTGGCTCTCTGTGAAAGTGTAAACACACAACAGAACAGACACTGGCAGAGTAAACACTTTCTGGGGGTGGGCAGGAGGGGGACTGCCAGGTTCCATGGGGAGAAGGAAAAGGTCAGAGTTCATAATTTCTAAAAATTAAGGTCTACTCAAGGTATTAAAGAGTTGGATGTTTTCTTTCTGTGATAAAGCAAGAAGAAAAGTGACAGGATTAAGTTCTTTTACACATTTCAATGAAACCAGGAAAAAAGTTGTGCTAAGAAACCAAAATGCGTATGACTTCTTGACTGAAGCAAGCAAGAAACCCTAATATAATGTTCTTGTTTCAAGGAAATTTATGTTATTTAACAGCTTACCAACCTTTCACACAATAATATTTAAAAGGATGAGAGCAATAAAGAACATGCATTTTCATAGCAAGAGGTCATTCCTGGGATGTATAAAACATAATGTGTGAAGGGAATATGTCTTTAAGAGTGATTATTAAGAGCTTCTAGTTTAGACCGTTAAAAATTTACCGCAGAAAGAGGAGCCCTCCTAAGTAAGGGTGCTTTATATTAAATGGGAAATAAGCACAAGGCCTACCTGTGTAATTCCTGCCAATGTGCTTATATCACTTCTAGCCCATTTCCCATTGGAGAAATGACAAGCTGAATGCATATATTCTAATGAAAAGCTGTAAGAAAAACTGATTTAAAGCTTCTGGAAATCTTTAGAAGAATAATGATTTGGGAAGAAATATTCCCATATCTCCAATAAATATACGATGAAAACTCATTTACCGAATGAAAAGGTGGATTTTGTTTTTCTGTTGTCTTTTTTTTTTTCTGTTTTTTTTTTTTTTTTTTTTTTTTGGTGTGTGTTTGTGTGTGTAAGAAACATTTAACATTTCAAAATGCATGCCCAGACAGAACAAAACCCAAGTGGATCAACTTTTCCCAAATAACCATCTCCAATGAATTAATTTTCTTTACTGGTTTTGGCAATGCCACCATCTCATCTTATTACTCAGATTGAGTGATGAGTGCTTCTAGGATGAAGTCTTTTCCTGCAGTCAATTCCCATTGATAAAGCAGTTCTCATTCTTTAGACAGATAGACCACTATTATTGTTGATTGTCCATATTTACCATGATTAAATCATCTGTTTGCAGCTTTGTTTTGTTGATACAGTTAGCACCTACCTAGGTTTTACGGCTCCCATTTGACACCTTTTCAACTACCATTTATTGACAGTCATTTATATTTCAAAACTTTTATTTAAAACTCTGTATTGGCTCTTTTATTTTGTTTTGGCCTCTGTTCCAGGCATCTTATCAGTGTTCAGTAGAGTACAACTTGTCTTATTCTTTTTCTATACTATCCGTGAATCTTCACTTCCTTAATGAAACCTGCAAATCCCTTGTTAAACTTACCAGTTGTTTAATTTCCTTTCTGTCCTTCTCACTACAAGTTTGAAAACTATCTACCCTGTTATCAGATCAATCTTAACCTCATTGTTCTTCAAGGTGATGAGTTAAAATGCTCTTTTGTCTTCTTCATGTCTCTCTGAGAAAACATAATACATTAACTTGTTTCCTTTTATAATTCATCATTTATTTGTATTGGATCTGGCTGGGATTTTCATAATAGCTGGTATGGTGCTATGTTTTAGATTTCTGACCAAAACATCACTGATAATGCATTGATATTTTAGCTGTTGTTGAATAACGATTGCACAGTGTCAAGGTGTTCTCTATTTTTCACTCTGCTCCCCTCCACCAGTGAATAGATTAGGGGTGCACATGAGGTTAGAAGGGGACACAACCAGGCAGATGACCCAAACATTCAGAAGAAGTAAAAATTAGGCCTACAGAGAAAAAAGAGAAAGATGTAGGACAGGGTAAGAAATAGTTAGAACAAAGCAAGAATTAGGGTAACAGTAGCAGATTGTAAGGAAAACGGGAGTGAAAATTGAGTCAAGGAGGAGACTGAGAAGGATGAAATACAGAAAAGTGAATTGGGAGGTTCATGTAGATTGTGTCTGTCAGCAGTTTTTGAGCAAAGATGATCAAATCTACCTGACTTAAAAAAATAATGAAGGAAGGGAAGGGAGGAAAGAAAACATGGTGTAAGACTGAAAGAAGAATAGGAAACATGACAGGAGAGAGCTTAATAGGTAACAAAGGTACAGAGAGACAGCATGCAATGAGTGGATGAAAAGAAGGTAAAGAGCTTGAAAAGGGCAGGAAATGACACAAATATCCTAGGAAGGTAAAACAGAAAGAACTGGAAACAGGGATGGCTGGAAACAAGTTAGAAAAATAGAAATAGATTGGAGATGGTGAAGGGATCAGAGTATGTGTAAAAGATCCTGTGCTATAACATACTCCTTTCTAGAACCTGAAATAATAATCTAATTTGTAGAGTGATCATTAGATGAACAAACATATATATAAATGAGGAAATATATACATGGCTTCCAGCAGATGTACTTCTCTCAAGGCCAAAAGATTTCATTACAGTTGATCTCAGTGCCATTACATACCAATTTTCAAATATCCTGTCAAAACTCGGTAAACGCTTATTTGAAACAAAAGGGAGGTTAATAATACTAAGACAAGCATGTATAATAGTACAAGCATGTATCTGCTTCACTAAACAACTGTGTCACCCTGTAACACTTCACATCCCATTTCTTCACAGAATGCCTGCATTCTCTACTTGTCATATAATTCAAAGGAGCTGATCAGCTATGTAGGGGAGATGGTTTTAGTTGTTCTGTAACAGTAACCTAATTGAGATTTTTTGCTAATTGATTACTTGGTTATTAATCTCTTCTACACTTATGGTTTTTAATTTTACCTGTGTAAGCATTGTTTTCCAATCTTCTTCTAGAAAACTAAAATGGACAAGTATGAGTTACCAGTTTTTATTATATTCCCATAATACTGGAGAAAGCATTAAATTGATGAGAAGGAAATATATGTTTTGAATGGGAAGCCGTATTCTTGATAGAAAAAACAAATGTGAGTGAAAATAACTTGAAATTACACATGATCCTGATTCCTATTGCTTCCTTTTCTCAGACACCTGTATCTATCAAAATAAAAATCAACAAAAATAATTAAACTCCTTACAAAACATTTCCACATGTTAAACCATTCCATGGAATTGTAAAAAACTTTATGAAATACATATTGCATCAGAATATAAAAGCAATCTTAAGATGCTTATTGCAAAAGCTATAATTTTATTAAAGAACTTTATACGATATTTTATAGGCATGATTTTTCTTCTGTGGAATGCTTTTAGTAATCTACTGAAACCACAGTTCCCTTGGTGCTATTACCTAGCAAAGTTTAGCATTGTTTCCCTGCTTAAGTTTTCTGATTTTATATTGGCATTTAAGTACAATCATTCCTAAAAGTCATATATTTTCAATCAAATATCCCTAATAGAATGCAGAACAATGTCAACTGCTACAACCTCCAGCAAGTAAATATACACTAGACATAATTTTGCAACACAAATGGTGCAAAGAAAAAAGATTCCAGAAAAAACTCATTTAACACCTCCTATTTACTTCAGAGTGTATTTGTAAAAACAATAGGCAAACAAGGCCAAGAAGTGATGCCTGTTGTCTTTTTGCTCACTCTTGCAATGTCTGTCTGCAAATTCTTGAGAAATGACGTGAAACCTCCCCAGAAACTCAGGTGGTAATTTTTCAGAGAACTAGAGAAATGTGACTTAAAAAACCTTAGAAAATTAGGTCCGGAAGCAGATGTAGATTCTTTCTCATAATGACTTTGGAAGCAAAAAACATTTCTTTTTCAAAGATAGTGCCTTTTTTCAGAATTGAATTTTTAGCTTTCTCTTCACTTGCCAAGGAGAAGTCCAACATTACATGACTGTCTAACACAGAGAAAAAGAGAAACTTTCAGTTAATTTCTGCTTGTGCAGTAAAGTTCTGAACTTTACCCTTCACATTAGGAAATTATTTGGCACTAACTTCATAAAAATACTTCACTTTCACGTATGAGCTTTACATAAATGTACAAATATTCTGCTGAAAGCCAACTTTTACTTTGTGTTGATGGATCAAATAATGTATTATCTTCTGACATATCTACCTTATTTTCCAAGCCAAATCATGTGTTTTGGCAACAGGTTTTAAATGTCTGACAATACATTCATGTGCATGTATTTCTTTTAACTACATATTCAAAAATATGATTTTAATATAAGGAATTAATACATGATTTGTTTCAGTTAGAAGTTTGTTTCATCTGGGTTCACCTGTAAATAGCGGAGGCTGGGTAAGATCCTGTGTCATAACTGACCCTCACTCTACCCCGGTACAGCTCTACTGCTATATGATCCTTATCGCCTTTGTAGAGCAGGATCCCACTGTCTTCATCTGTGGCAATCTAGTAAAAAGAAAGAATCACTGAGAAAGAAGTAAAAATAAATAGCAAATAAAAATGCTGTATTAAGTGAATCAGAATTTACTGCCATAGTCTATTACTTCACAATAAAATTCTTCCTGGAAGGACAACTGACAAAATTTGTTTTTTTTTCTATCACTAAGCATATCTACTTCAATATGAATATAGTTATTCCGGTGATGTTTAGCTCAAACTGTGAAAAACTCTTTAAGTGAATAACAATTTTGGCCAATCTTCCACACCATATAAAGTAATTTACACTCTTTTCCAGACAGTGATAGGACAAGGGGAAATGGATTGAGACTTAAACAGAGGAAGTTCAGGTTAGATAGAAGGAAGTTCTTTACTCTGAGGGTGGTGAGGCACTGGATCAGGTTGCCCAAAAAAGTGGTAAATGCTCCATCCCTGCAGTGTTCCAGACGAGGTTGGACAGAGGCTTGGGTGACATGGTCTAGTGTGAGGCATCCCTGCCCTTGGCAGGGGGATTGGAACTAGATGATCTTAAGATCCTCTCTAACCCTAACCATTCTGTGATTCTTTGATTCCAGATCACAATCTACAACACAAGCAATCTTACCTGTAGAGTGATATTGGTTTGGGGGTGTATCTTCGCTGATGGGATTTGTAGATAGGATTCTTTGTTGATGAAGTTTATACTGATCAGCTTTTCACATTTCTCACCCTGGTAGCCTGATAAACACTGACAGATTGGTTCACTCTCTTTTATGATACACTGGGCTCCATTTTGACATTCATAATTATCACAAGGGCTGGTGCGAGGTAGAACCATTGGTGGTGAAAACTCACAAAACAAGCCACTAAAAGTAAACAAAAAATTAGTATTGCCAAAAAAAAAAAAAAAAAAAAGCAACTTTGACAGGAGGCATGCATGTTTGTACTGTCTTTGTCTTCAGATTTTCTCACCTGTATCCTTCTGGGCAAATACATGTGTATCCATTAACTGCATCAGTACACTGTGCTCCATTTTTACATTTGTTGTCCTGGCAATCATCAAAGTCAATATCACAATGCTCACCTACATATCCAGGTGTGCAATCACATCTGTGAAATAGGAAAGCAAGTGGGATAGCACAGTGCTTATGGCAAAGTTAAAGAACTACTGAACTGTGTAAAACTCAAGAAAAAAAATGCATTATTGTGACTTTGTGTGTAAAGACTAGGTAGCTTAATCATTACTATGTAAAGAATCCACATCTGTGTTTGCTAGTTACACATGCTTACTTATCTGCCATTATATTGAAGATATGTGTTTTAAATCTAGAGAGCCCTCATTACTAATTTTGGCAGTTCTTGGAATTTACAAGTAATTCAGAATGTTACAGGATATTGTAAATGGCTTTGAACACTAAAAATAATCAATATACTTAGTTGTTGAATCAGAGACAAATAATCCTAAACTTGTATTATACTGATATTTTGTTTGTCAACTGAACTGCTAGGAATTGCCCAATGCTCCATTTGTACAGTCCAGAGTTTATGCATTAATTGTTTCCCCTGGAAGTTCCATTTTTTAAAAAATAAAGATGTATGCAATTGATTTAATTAGATCCTGTGATTCACTCCTTGGTGATGTTTCCTTTAGTATCAAAAATTTTCTTTAAAGTGGCAAGAGTAATTTTATATAGCTGTGTAACTTTATTTAAAGTACTTCAATCAAATATGTTTCAATTTTTATTCAACAATATATACAACTAAGAAGAGTGAAAAAAGAATATAAAGCATACTATTAAAAAGCTAAGTGAGATATATTAAGTTACTGCTTATAATGTTCCTGATTTAAAATCTCAGAAAGTAACATGGAAGATTAATGAACTAGACTGTAAAGTATAAGATGCCAGACTAGGCTTACAGAAGTGGCATGAAGAAAATAAACATAATACACAACAATTGAAATCCAATCAGTTTTCAATTTTCTAAGTGAAAATGATCAACTTAATTTCATATTTATTTGCATATTTCATATATTTGATTTTTTGCTGTATTTTTTAAAAAATGTCATTTCATAAGTATCAGGAATGATACTAGGGACCTTGACACGCTTGTGAGGTGGGTTGATGCAAATCTGATGAAATTTAACCATGACAAGTGCAAGGTCCTACACCTGGTTCGGAGCAATCCCAGGCACAAATACAGGTTGGGCAGAGAAGAGATTCAGAGCAGCCCTCCAGAGAAGGACTTGCGGGTGTTGGTCGATTGAAAAATGAGCATGAGTTGGCTTCAGTGTGCGCTTGCAGCCCAGAAAGCCAACCATATCCTGGGCTGCATCAAAAGGAGAGTGACCAGCAGGTCCAGGGAGGTGATCCTGCCCCTCTAACTCTGTTCCTGTGAGACCTCACTTGGAGTATTGTGTGCAGTTCTGGTGTCCTCAACATCAAAAGCACATGGAACTGTTGGGACAAGTCCAGAGGAGGGCTACGAGGATGATCAGGGGATCTGGAGCACCTCCCTTATGAAGATAGGATGAGAAAGTTGGGGCTGTTCAGCCTGGAGAAGAGAAGGCTGAGTGGAGACCTCATAGCAGCCTTCCAGTATCTGAAGGGGGCCTACAGGGATGCTGGGGAGGGACTCTTCATTAGGGACTGTGGTGATAGGACAAGGGGTAAAAGGTTCAAACTTTAATTGGGGAAGTTTAGATTGGATATGAGGAAGAAATTCTTTCTGTAAGGATGGTGAGGAACTGGAATGGGTTGCCCAGGGAAGTTGTGAATGCCCCATCGCTGGCAGTGTTCAGGGCCACGATGGACAGAGCCTTGGGTGATATGGTTTAGTGGGAGATGTCCCTGCCCATGGCAGGGGGGTTGGAACTAGATGATTTTAAATTTCTTTCCAACCCTAATTATTCTATGATTCTACAAGAGCATAGTGTGCATAAACCAGGTACTTTTAACAATTGAAAGCTGCAGGTTTCCTGTATTTATTAACCTAAAGCCTATTAAAAACACTTTAAATTGTGCATGCTAATTAATTATGATAAGGATATGGTCTAATTAAAGATTAGTTTTCCTGGGGATGGACTTTACTGTAGTTTTTACCTCCCAGCTTCCCTTCCTAATGTTTTTCACAATTACTTCTCAGAAAGCAGTATAATTATTCCACTTCAATTAAATGCAATTATTTTCCTACTGGCCAAGCACTAAAAGGGTTTGGTACAGACTGTCACATAGACTAACTGCTCTACCATGCATTCCTATTTAAATCTGACTGGAATTTGTGGAATTGAGACTGTCAAGGATAATAAAATTCTGTGAAACAGATTAAAGATAACAATGTAGTCCTGCATGAAAATAATGGCCTATTCTGCTATAATGCTTAGGAATAACTGAAATTAGTATTTTGAGACTAGAACTTATTTCCACTAAAGGAAAATGAGAAGTTAAGCAGGATAAAAAGCCAGCAATTTAGATTCAGCTGGACTGTGACAATATTTTAGACTTACTTGTATCCTCTGGGTGTCAAAATACACTTTGATTCATGCTGGCAAGGATTCAGGTTTTGAGCACAGAAATCTAATTTCTCCTCACAGAGCTCACCTGGAATATAATGTATGCTTTCAATTCAGTGAAAATATCTCTTGAGCTGATATTTTAAAAATAACTGGTAATACTTTTTTTTTGCTAACACTGAAATATGCATACTTCATGGTATAATAGTAAAAAATACCTTTATAATAAATATTAATAAATATTAATACATAATAACAATAAATACTACTCTTTCTCATAACTTCTTTACAAGAAAAAAAATAGTTCAGTATCAATCAGCAATTTGCCAAGCCATCAGTATGATTTTCTGTTACTTATTGCTATGTGCATTACACAGAGAAATATCCAGGTTTGCTTTATAAGTAATTTATTACCCAAAAAACCCTTCTAATATCACTGCATGTCAATACAATCCCTATTATCCCCAAATGAAAACTTAATTTCTACTTTTTCTTAAATATAATTCTCTATTTTTTTTTCATTTGTTAATGTGCTACAATTAAAATCTGTTCTGCCAAAACGGATTTTGCCTGTGGTTTAGTGGGAGGTGTCCCTGCCCATGGCAGGGGGGCTGGAACTAGATGATCTTAAGGTCCATTCCAACCCTGACTATTCTATGATTCTATAAAAGGAAAAAAAAAGAACCTAGGTAAAATGTCTGCCTTTCCCTGCTGCTAGAAGAGGTGGCTCTAATTTCCAGTATTGGTGCCTAATCTAGAAAACATTCTAATATGATTAAAATATGATTTTATTTGCAACTTTGTGACAAGGAAGCACAGGTGTATAAACCAATCAACAATGTCTTGTTCCCTGACTAACTAATCAGATGATTCCATGAATAGTGCACTCACAAAGTATCACTGCTTTATAAGATACTTATTCCAACATGCATATGAAGAATGTATGTAAAATCAACAGGTATAAACCCTATGCCCGCTGAATTCAGGGATTCACAGTTCTATCAGTCTCTAAAACAACAGAAGGAGAAGGACTGCCCCTTGTCATTTGTCAAGCGATAAAACATGAGCTAGTGAGCAAAGAGAAGTAGAACTGTACACCAAAATGAGGGAAAAAAAAAAAGCAGAAGATAGAAGCACATGAGCAGACACCTTCACTGCTCAGGTTAAACTTTTCCTTTAAAGCGGCACAATATTTGACATCCTTCAGTTTTACTTATCTGAGTGTGGTAGTGTCCTGCAGTATAGTTAGCTCAAGAATCAGTATCTGCTGGAGGGCAGCCTGAGATTAAAATAGCGTGTGATGGCTTCACTGCTTTTCTTGTTAACACAGTACTGAGGGTGAGGACAGCACCATCATGAATATGGTAGGAAGAAGGAACAGCCCATTTAGGGACACAGTTTGGGTAGAATCAGGAACAGGTAGAATGGGAAAAGGGAGAAAGCTACAGGATAATAATATTGGAATGGAGATTTTGGAGAGATTATACCTTCCAGAATACATACACATGTGAGTGTATGTGTATCAGTTTATCAGTTACTACTGTCATTAAGCAGTAAGGTTTCTACCATTTTACACTGCTCCTTGCCAAGTACCTAACACCACATAGAAGCTTCTTCTTGCTTACATGGGCTTCTCTGGAATTATAGGAGCACACATCATAACAAACTGAAAGCAACAGATTTAACAGATCCTTCATTTGTCCTTTCCACAGCTTGTGTGCCTGCATAGTAGTGTTTAAAACTGCGTATCATGATTATGAATACTGACTGCCCAAGTCTTAAGACATTATTTCCAGGACTTATCTCTTAGGGTATGTAGACTTTATTTCAAACAACGGACAGCTAAGCAAAAACTTAAAAAAAAGTTGAATAACATTAAAGCAAGGATAGAGAAAAAGCAAAACTGAACCAGAGCAAAGATGGTTATGCTGGATAAACCGCATCTGAAACATGCATGTTAATGGTGGTAAGACAGGGGACCTCTACATGGGATAGAACATTACTAATTTGCAAGTAATGCATTTCCCTTACAAAAACAAATAAAGCTTTAACACAAGAAAATGGCCTTCAAGCACAGGTTACTTCACAGTCTTTGGGAAAGCTGTCATTAACAATGTGACTTAGTCAATACATGTAGGAAACTGAATCAAGATCAAATGCAGGCCACTGACAATGACTAATACAAAGGATTTTAATTCTATCCTCAAAGCCTCTTCCAACTCTCAATGGACTTATTAGTCTGGAAATGTGCAATTGTTATGACTAGGTCATTGCACAAAGAATCATGAAATACCAGGGATTCTTTGCATCATACTATATATCAAACAAGAAGCATATCCCCTTCTCTTTTCAAAGGGTTTTGTTCAAACAAATACAAATATAAGAGGTAATAATTCTTCACATAGCATTTAGTCAATTTGCAGAGCTTGTTGTAATAGCTGAAATCCATTTAACAGCCAGCAGTGTTTCAGAGTGGGATATAAATATAAGAACAGAGAATTCAGATTTTCAGGAACATGGAGGGTAATAAGAAAAAAAAACTTTGTAGCCTAGTTTATGCACATCCCTATGGCTTAGAAATGTATGCAGATGTCTGCATGTATGTGTCTATATGCATTCATATACACACCTCCATGCAAATATCTTACAGTGTACATTCTGTATGAAATTACATGCAGAACTGCAAAATTTATGCCACTCCAATTACAAATAATAAACATGTCTGTTCAGTACTTGTGAGACTTCGACAAAACCACCTCTCAATATTCTCAAAATTATAGATTCAAACAGTATATCAGAGGCTTTCTGAAAGTGACCTACTGAATCTATCTTATAAGCTGGGCTAAAGATTTGCTGTATCTAGACAGATTCGCAGTAAAAGTTCAGTGGAATCCCCCAAAATACTCAGAAAAAGGCAAATTAGGACTGGCATAATGGGAGCAAGCAACCTTACTGCTGCTGCCAATTTTACTGAAATGGCATTGATTTTGCTTCTGAATAGTAATCGGTCCTTGACTTACATTATTATTGGCTCAGACCTCTGAAATCTCGCGTGGCAAACAGTTTTGCTGAGTAGTGTCTAAGCCTGTCTGTTTGGGTTTTTTATTGTATTCCCCTCCTCCCATCCATGTACTTCTGAAATATATGATTTCTCAAAGTCACAGGTAGATGGCCTCATAAACTGAAAGCTGAATCATCTCATGAAAAACAATGGGATGCTTGAAAGTCTGAATTCCCATCATACCTGTGAATCCTTCATAGAGACTGAGAGTTAAATTGGAAATTTAAGTTTGAAACAGGTTTACACTTTTGAAAAAGGAAGAAAAGTTTCTATTTGCATTTGCAAATTGCATGCATCATACAGAATCATATCACTGGAGGGAGCTTTTAATTAAACAGTGTGTTAGCAACTAGCCTAGTGAATCAAGGAAAGAACATGGTAAACATGGCTTTCCATGCAGTGAAATAATTCTGTAAATTCCCCTATGAACAAGAAAGTTTTAGATTATGTACAGACTTTCATTATAAAGAGTAGTATTCTTAACAGACTTGAACACAAGATTGGTTAAAAAAAAAAAACCAAGGAAAATTCAAGATGGAATTTAAAATATGTACATCAGATACTGAATTTCTGAATGAAAATATAAATACTGGAAGAACAAACCAAAATAAATACAAGATCTCCATTTGCACTGTTAAGAGATTTATATTCTGAATGAAGTGTTCCCATAACCAAAATATAACTGTTTGTGAAAAAGTAATAGAAAACCTAAGTAAAAATCTGTGACATGGAGTCTGAACAACTGAAGAATAGCTTCCTGGTAAAGCAACATCTCATAGCATACTGAATAACCAATGTGCCATTCAGAATTTAACTGAGACGAGGTGAAGGGGAGAAAGCAATTTTGTTGAAATGAAAAGAAAGTGATCAAACTGAAACACTCATTGAAAGGAATATCAAATTTACAAGTTAGGCTCCTTGGTTTTGCTGGAAGGAAATCTTACAGAGTCCCCTGATTTGGGAAGCATAATATAATGTTTTAAAAACATACTTCAAAATAATGAAAAAAAGATTGTGAAACAAATGTCTCAATTCAAGGAAGCTTGACACCAATGTGTGTATACATTCTTTTATTCATCTAATAATACTGTAACTGAGACTTCTATAAGAGTTGGGCTAAGCAATTATGGTTCTGAAAGATGGAAACATTTCTGTAGTTAGGCAAATAAGCAACAGACTAGTTTGTTTAGAAATAAGCAGTGGATAAAGTGTCAAAAATCCTATGAAAAACTTGCAAAGTTTAATTAGAAACAGGAATAAATTTTTTCATAAGGTGTCTTGCTTAATTAATCTAAGGAGCCCGGATTCTGGATTCTGATAAGGAGTAGCACTGCAACCAGAGGCACTCTGCATGGTGGGCAAAGTCCAAGGTCAAGACTGGAACATTTTCTGAGATTTTGCAGCTCTATAGAGAGGATAATGCAGACTCAAACAGCCAGACACCACTATTAAATACTGATGATGAGTTGTGCATAATCCTTGGTTGACTAACCAAAGTTTTGTTTGCTAGATTCACAGGTCAGTTTGCATTTCCTCTTATGTTAATTCTCTCTATAAATAATATAATAATATAAATGTAGTTCTAATGCTATAAATACTGGAACATGGTGATAATATGTCCCCATTTTTTCTCAAGGCTGAACAGACCTCTAACTCTGGATTTTACAATATATAAAGATAATGAAGTACAACAAATAATGAGGAACAATGCAATGAGGTAAAAAAAGGATTTACATTATTGTTATTTTGAATAACGGGGCAATAAATTCAAAATACAGTTAAAGAAAGCAATGCCAGCCACTATATTTCTGAATGAAGAGGATTGCTCTAACACAAATCGTCACGTTCATCTGAATATAACAACACACTGCTAATTACAGGGAAGCTTACTGAAGAAACATGCTTAAAATCAGTAGTGTATTCACAAACCTGAGTGTGATATTAGAATAAAAAATAGAATGTGAAAGAATGGTCATTTTTAATTATCAAAATCAGGTTTTAGCTAGAAGATCTACTAGCTGTTCCAAAACTAAAATAACAAATATATAATACAGACTTAGTGATAATTGCTAGAATAACAAGA
>JAOEHY010040846.1:10026-29687 GCA_025447955.1 Psilopsiagon aurifrons
GTTGCATTCTTTCGATTCTCCTTCCCATCCCTCCAGGAGCAGAGGGAAGAAAAACGGGGAAGTGAGTGAACAAACTGTGTGGCTGATTTATGGCTTAAACCACGACAGGCAGACAGGGTGATCTGCTTCCAGGGCCACTCCTGAGTAGGATTTTGTCAATATTGCTAGCCAAGTTCCCTGGGGGACTGCTACTGGAATAATTGAATAGTTGTGTTGATGATCTGGAGGTAAATATAAAATTAAGAAAGAGTGCACAGAAAGGCCAGCAAAGTGATAAATAGTGTGGAGGCAGGCTCAACGGAGTAATTGTGTTTGTAAAAGAAATGGATTTTAATAAAAACAAGGTCATCTTACTAGGAGCAAATTGCGCAAGGTCCTGTAACTGGAGACTATATTGCCTATGGTGGCAAACGTTAATGGAAATTAGGGATTGTAATGTACCAGATCAGCACAAGCTTCCTGTGGAATCTTGTGGCAAAGAAGAATTTCGCAGTCCTGCAGCGCATTGGACAGAAAAGGATACATGAGAGCAGAGCAAGGCATGGGAGTACAGGGGTGAAAAACTCTGCAGAGACCAACACCAGATTTCAATGTGCAGGTCATCTTCCCTTTTCTGATGATACCGAAAAAATGGAACACCGAAAAAGCTGAAAGTCATTAAAGAAAATGATGTAAAGAGTTCACAGTGTTTAATTCATCATATGGAAGTCTAAGAGATGATTCAATTATTTGATTAAAGCAGAGAATAGATATCTGAGAACAAAACTAACTGGACAATAACGCATTTCTTCATCAGGTGGACAGAGATGTGGAAAGAATCAATAGCTATAAATTAGAGTCTCCTGCAGGCGACATTTGTAAGTAAAACCTATTTAAAGACTGGATGCTGGACATGAACAGTAAAGTATCTTTCCCAGCAATGCAGGCAGGTTGTGAAGAGGGTGGGATATTAGCACAAAAGAGTGTGAAGAATGAGTTTAAAATTGAAGTTATTTGACCTCCCCCTCCAAAAAGAATATGCTATACATTCAAGCTTTTCACCCCACCATGTTCTGAAAGTCCCTTCACTGCCTACAACTTCCCATGTATTCATACACTGTGATTGGTCTGAACCTGAGCAGTTCAGAAGTGACTTTGACAACCTGATAGTCCCAGTTTGAACTGAAGGCAGCTTGTGGGCTGTTCTGGTGAATGGGAGATCCTTCACATTGATCTGACTGAACTCTGTGGTGCTAGCTGATGCCAGCTTCTACTGCAGAACATCCATGCAAGCCACTGGACTACTCCCAGCCCCAAGGCAGCAGTGCTGGTGGCTCCATACTGGCTGTAACCATGACTCTGCAGAACTTGGTTGTTGAAACACTTCTCACAACAGGGTAGAACTGTGAATACTAAGTAATTTTTCTGATTTTTCTGATTGGTTTTGGTTTGAAACCATGTGGGCATTACTTCCTTTTTCTTGTATACCATCTACCTTAGAAAAGTGCCATGGAATGGCACAAATGCAGGGACACAAGCATCCATGCTATTTAACTGTGACAACGGTATCCAGCCAGCTTCTTAATCTGGACTACCATTATTCTTCCAGAATTGCTTTCAAGTACATTTCAGGAGTTGGAATATAAATAAGGGCTACTTCATGCCAGCTGGACTCACTGCAAGAGAAGGGTCCCAGGTTCTTTTCATTTGCTAGCACGCATGTGGTCTGGGGGTCTTAATAAATCTTATGGCACAGGATATTCCTATGCCTTCTTTCCTGCAGCTCTGGTAATGAAGAGTATCAGTTTTAAATACAGCGCACTATTTATTCTGAGTTACAGAAAAAAAAAAAAAAATGAAAAAAAAGAAAAAACCAGCAATATGCAAATCAGCCTCACTTGTTGGTATTATATAACGAGGAGAATGTTTTTCTAAGAGTACAATATATATATGTATTTTTCACAGCTGTGGAAAAAATCACATGAAGCTACTTGATAAATATTGAAAGCAAATCTGCATTTCAGAAGAATAGATCTTAATTTTGCTTTAAATGACATATGGCAGCAATATGGATGCAGTATAAACTGTGATGAATAACTTTTATCCTCCAGGGGAAAAAAAACCAAACCAACAGATAATACTTTTGATTTCTAAGCACTTTTAAAACAAAAAACCAAACAAAATTAAGAATTATTTTTTTTGTACGGGATATTAATGGTACTATGAAATAAAATTTTTCAGTATTGCAGATCTAGGTGAATTGTCATTACACTATGGAAATAATGCTCCTATCCTGAAACATATGTATGTCCTTTGCTGTGTCTTGCTGACCTCATTTGAGCCAGCGCTGTGAGAACAGACTCTGTCATCCAATATCCTTTACTGTCAATAGAAAGAGTCTCCTGAGGCTCAGTCATCTTTGGATCAGGTCCCAGAACGTCTCAAGATTTACAGGACTTGAAAGAGCAAACATTATTATATGAACAAAATCCTGATCCTGCTGCTTTTTAGATAAATAAATTCAGATTATTTCCATAAGACTGAGATCCAGCCATGATACATAAATGCATCATCCTGCTTATTTGTGGCAAGACATGTAATTGAAAGTCATTAATGAGCAAGTTGCTAAATACCAAATCTGTGTGGAAACTAATTAGACCTCTTATTCAGCTGAATAATGGGATTTTTAAAAGTTGTTTGTTTTATTCTATCACATTATTTTTATGCAGGAAAATGTGAAAAAAATGCATGCTTCTGAGTGAGTCAAAGACCATCCTAAACATAAATACCATCAACATGATATATCAAGAGCAGGTAAACGGCATTCTCTATGCTGCTCACATCTATCTTCCCTGCTTCTCTTTTGCTTATCACTTGTCGTAATTAAAATAAAAAGGGTAGCTGGCTCATAAAATGTAATTGTTAGGCAGGTGGTGCTCCCAGTTAATGACCTGAACTTTCAACCTCCATTTCTGGGTCTGAAGAATGAGGAAGAAGTGATCAGTGCATTAGATACAATCATGCAGAAGGAAACAGTAACAAAGTCAAAGACAGAAAGCAAGAAAGACAGGAGGAGAGAAAACATACACCACTGGTACTCAGTGTGTTTTATTTTCTTTATTCACTTCTTCCATTTTATTAGCCAGCAGCTGAAAACAGGAGCTGGGAGGAGAATCACAGTTCCAGCGATGGATGATCAGCTGAATTATTTGTTGCTCTTTATATTTCTGAGAAGAAAAAGGACCATACAAGCACTTTCAGTAATTAAACACTGTGTTGTGCCATATTATAATGGAAAAGTAATTTATCTGGAGTATATATACCACCAAAAGAGAAAATAGTGAGCTGAGGTTTTTCCAGACCGGAAGGCCACATATACAGTCTCAAATCAATCTTTTTATGCTCTGCTTGGCAAGTAAACACTCTTTAATCTGTCTCCACCCTGCACAGCAAAGGTCATTCTTTGACAGCTCAAGCAGGACCTCATAACACTAACCACATAGAATCAAATAAAGGCTCCATCTGGGAGAGTATCCTGTGCTCAGCAGTGAGCAGAAGCAAATGTTGAAGAGTAATGATAAGAAAAACATCTATGAGACCACTCCTGACTACTCTCCTGGGCTTGGACTACCTTTGGTTCATGGGATTTCCTGAGCCAGGTGGGGTTTATCTACCTCTCTCTGATTCTCTCCACCAAGCATTTGTCCCATTCCTCCTTCAACTCAGTGAAGTTTTTGCTATCCATAGTATCTATTGGCAAATAGTTCAACAAGGCTGTTAAACCTTGCATGAGAAAAATCACCTCTTTCTGCATGCTTTAAAGCTGTCTCTTGTTGGCTTTAACTTGATGGCCCCTAGTTTTCAGGCTGAAAAACAGCCTAGGCTCCAGATCACTTGTGGCTTTGTAAATACAGGAAGGTATCAGTCATAACTGTCATCAGTAGGCTCTCTCTCAAGCTGAAGAGTCCCTGTCTATTCATGTTTTCCTAGTACAGAAGCTATTTCACATCTACAGTCATCTTGGCAGCCCTTCTTGGACTCTTTTCCAGATCTCCTCCAGGGAACCAGAGCTGCACACAGTATTCAAATTTGGAGTGAACTGTGGGTTTATGCAGTAGCACAGTGCCATTTTCTCCTTTGTTCTCAAATTCCTTTTCTAACAACTTGTAACTCTCCAAATGACTTCTGACCAGTGCTGAGCACTGAGCTAATGTTATCATGGAACTTTCTAATGTGATCCTTGAGTCTTGTTTCTGTATGGTAATGGTCAACAGGCCATGAATCTTCATGTGAAACTAGGTATTTGTTTTTGCTTGCTACATGCAATGCTTTACATTATCTGTCTGAATTTCTTCTGACACTTTGTTGCCCAGCCACCAAGCCTTTTCAGGTCTTTCTGCAGTTTCCTACAATGTGTATTCACCTTTATTCTGCCAAAAACTTTCTCATAAGCCAATTTTCTCATTGCACCACCTGATCTCTATTCTGGGTTATCTGTGAACATTCCGAATGGCACAATTTCCAGCCTACTTCCCTGTAAAACTCTTCTGGAAACAATTCTCCCCTGAAAGAATTAAATGTTTTCCCTTATGCTTCATTTTCTATCTGGCAATCGGTTCTCTATTCAGTCTAGGATTTCTCCCCTTATGCCATTGCTTTAGTTCCTTGAAAGACTTTGGCTAAGGATTTCATCAGAAGGTGATGGGAAGTTTAGGTAGATTGTGTCAATTAAACAGTCTTACGTATATCATCACTGACCCCTTGAAAAATTCATTACAGGTTTACAAAAAAGGATTTTCTTCTATGTAATCTGGGCCACTCTTCCACAATGGGTCATACTGATCCACATAGCCTCTCACTCTATTCTTTATTACAAACCCTGCTTAACTGCCTAGCACAGATGTCCAGCTTACAAGCCAGTAATTGCTTGCTCTCTGCATGGAAATCAGGGTATGAGTGCAATATAGTTACTTACAATAGAAATGATGGTATTTTTTCTAAATCTTTCTGCTCTATGTGCTTATTGATCAACTGAGTTATTTGTCAGACCTTTCTTTCTTCCCACTCCTGTCACAGGAACACAGCTTTCTTCAGTTTACTTTCTTTTCCCCAAACAGGAAAACACTGCTCTAGTTGGTGATCTTGAGAAAAATTTAATAGCTGGTAATATATTTACAGCAATTTTCAATCTTAAAGGCACTGTATACATTTATCTAATAGAATTCATTAATGTAACTTAACTAGCCTAGTAAACATACATTGCTTTTTGCAGCCTAGGGCTGTTTTTATAATTTCACATCTGTGCAGTATTATATTTTCCTTAATATTTAGTACTCTTTACAGTCACTTGTATTTTAACATTGAGTTAGCATACTTAATCTTACGAACCCCTGAACAGGGGTTTATATTTAGCAAAGACCCAAATTGCTGCTACTGAACTACATGGTGACCCAGAAAAGAACCTGACCATTAAAGGGTTTTTTACGTTTTTGTTTTTCTCATTGATATAATAAGTGAAAAATATAACTAATAAAAACATGCATCCAAGAAATTAAGAATTGCTGATTTTGATGGTTCACACTGTGGAACAGAAATGGTTGCAAGTTATAGCTACAAATGCATAAAATACATTAAATCTAATACTGACTGAATATAGTATTTATTTTAGTTTAGTTCTAACTTCAAACATTGACTCAAATCCTTCATTGTAAATCAAAGCACCAGATTCTTATCTGCTGATGTTACTGGACTGATCTTCTCAGATTCACTTGAAAACAGACATACTGGAAATAATCTATTTATAAAACATATAGTTATTGTGTTGTGCCTTGGAAATTTAAGGGTGTCAGATAATTTCCACACAGGGAAAATGATAGCTGGATTATTTAATATACAGTGATATTTTATCATTACCCAGATAACTCTACTGTGTTGTTACCAAGTGAACTTCTATTACTGCTTCTATTTATTATGTAGTTTAGTCAAACTCATAATTAGCAGATATAAGACAGGTGGGGAAGATAAAGAGCCCTTATCAGATAATCAGTCCCTGGTTCCTCCATTTCTTTTTGTGTGATATGCCAAACCCTCTCTGCCTATTGTTCAAGCAATACTTAATTTTTGCACAAAGTAGGAAAGCTACAGCTACTGAATGGACTCCACTGCCAAATATATCCCAGCCTCTGAGGTTGAGGCTTTCTGTAGGCTCTGATCCTTGCAGATAAAAAAGAGAGATGGAAATCCAGGTGTCCTGAACTCTGGGTTTGCATTTTTGTTACCAGATAAAACGAAGGTCTGAGGGCTGCCTTTGTGAGTGGGATCAGGTGTGGACTGCACATATCCACTGATTAGACACGGGGACTGAAACAGGCAGAAAAACATCTGCTCTTTAGATCTGTGCAGTCACCTATATCCCAGTTGTCTGCAGGACCTTTATCCATGAGTAAGGTGCTAGGGACTTCACAGGGATGATCCGTAACCCAGAGCCTCTACCGGCCAGCAGCAGTTGCGAATAATGAGGTAATTTAATGAGGAATTGGATGGGATACAGGGAGGTGAAGGATACTCACCAGCAGCCCCACCTAACAGTAAAGGGCACACAGATGCCTTTCTGGAAAGTTTTCAAGAAGCTAGTGGGCTCTGCATTGAGAATGGGTCAGGAGTGGAGTTTGAGTGCAGAGTGGGGGTGGTAAGCAAATTAGAGCCAGGCACGGGATTTGAATAGGTCTGAAAATAAGGAATGATTTTACATCTAGGCAGCACAGGAAGGGAAGCCGCTCAAAAGCAGAGACATTCCAAACGATACACTGAAAATATAAGCAATGTGCTAGTATTTGTTGAGGACAGACAAAAAGGTAATGGACAGGAAAACCATGAGAGTAAATTATTGCAGGTTTGTAGGAGTGGGCTGGCAAGAAAGACTGTCTTTAAGAAGTCAAGTCCTGTCTCTACACCTCAGGATCTGGACACAACAGTCCATGTCTGGCAGGCCATATCAATTGGTACTGAGAGTTCCAATATCACCATTCCAAAAGGGGTGCTAGCAATTCATTCAAGGATCTTATTAATCACACTGCGTGCTTCCTGCTCCACTGGGATCTACTGAAAAGTTCCAAAGGATGTTATAGGGTAACAGAAGAAAGGAAAGCAGTTGCAAGAAAAGATGCTAATTATAATTTGCATTGATTAGCTCCAAGGTAAGAAGCGTACCTCGTTACTTGCGATCACATATTTGATAAATCGGGGAGGACCAAAGCAAACACCGACTCGCGCAGCTGAGTGTTCGTAGCTCTTACACTTCGCCTCGAATTCATTTTCCACTCGCTGTTGGGCGGAGCATCCTTCGCGGAGCGAGACGCGTAACGAGCGCACCCCATGCGAAGCGACACCCGGGGTTTCCCCGGGCTCGGGGCCGGAGGCGTGGCCTGGCTGCTGGGGCGGGGAAGGGCGGTGACCAATACTGCCGCCCTCCGCCCGCGCCTGCGTGAGCGCCCGGAAGCGGTCGGTGCGTGCTGGCGGCCATGGCGATGGCGGAGAAGTTCGACTCGCTGGAGGAGCACCTGGAGAAGTTCGTGGAGAATATCCGGCAGCTCGGCATCATCGTCAGCGACTTCCAGCCCAGCAGCCAGGCTGGCCTCAACCAGAAACTGTGAGGCGCCCGGCGCTCCGCCTGCCCCTCCTGCGTTACACGGACGGGCCGACGGGGCCTCGCCGCCGTCGCCGCCCCTAAGCCGGCAGCCTCGGGGTACCGGAGGCCGCGGCCGGCGGGATATGTCACCCTAACGCAGGCGGAGGGGCAGGGGGGCTCGCCGGTGTCTCCCTCGTAGCCGCGGTTAGGGTTAGCGCAGTACCGCCCTTTCTTGGCAAAAAACAACCCGTTTTTTTCTTACAGGAATTTCATGGTGACGGGCTTGCAGGATATCGACAAGTGCCGACAGCAGCTGCACGATATTAGTGTGCCCCTGGAAGTGTTTGAGTAAGTAACGTTGTGCCTAGAAGGAAAGGCGCTGTGCTTGCGTGATATGAAATACTGCGCCTTTGCTGCTGAGGGTGGTGAGGCACTGGAACAGGGCGCCCAGAGAAGTTGTGGGTGCCCCATCCCTGGCAGTGTGCAAGGACAGGTTGGTTGGGGCTTTGAGCAGCCTGGTCTAGTGGGAGTTGTCCTTGCCCATGGCAGGGGGTTGGAATGAGATGATCTCTGAAGTTTCTTCCAATTCAAACCACTCTGTGGTCCTGTATTTTCACTGAGAACTGGTTGTTTTTTACACTCCATTTTCTAAATGCTTCACAAGAACATGAGCAGGCAGAAGAAGGTAGGAAGTACCTTCAGCCTGTGGGAAGGCAGGAGAGTAAGAGGAGTGATTAATTATGCAGCTGCTTTCAGATCTTCTTATTCTTTTTATTCTTTTTGTTTGATTTTGGGTTTTTGTTTTTTGTGGGTTTTATTTTTTGTTTTTTCAAATTTACATTGACTTTAGATATATAGGTGTTAATACAGATTTTGGTGAACCTAGTGGTTTGGTAATTAAGCTTTCATTTTGCAAATGTGCTTATACACTAGGGTAGAATCAGGATTTAAAGTTGCAGGTGGAAATACATTAGGCCAGTATTTAGATGCTTCATTTCAGTAGTGGCATTCTTCTTGCTGGCAGAAAATTAGAACATTCAAAGTAAAATCATGAATGTAGAACAACAGCTATACAAGACAGTTTTTACGGTATAGCTGACAAGTTAATTTAGTGTTTCTTAGAAGTCCAGATGTCTCCGGTTTGTTATATTGTAGTGTATTGCTGGCAATACAGGACTTCAGTTAGGCTTTCACTCTATCTGTAAATCTTAGAGTGTTCTTTACTCAGTGATGGAATTTCTCAGGCATGTCTGTTGTAAAGCAAAAGTACATCTCTGTGTTTGCTGATTGAGGTGTGCCCTGTTTGAACTGCCTTTTGAAAATGGCTGAGTTAAAATGTATTTTTTAAAATGTGCATCTTGGATAATAGTAATAACAGAAAGACAACAAGGTGAATAATTGTGTAGGTAGCATCTTTCTTTTTTATTTTCAGATACATAGATCAAGGCCGCAATCCTCAGCTTTACACTAAAGAGTGTCTGGAGCGAGCTTTGGCTAAAAATGAGCAAGTTAAAGGAAAAATTGACACAATGAAGGTAACCCAGAAGTAGTGAAAGTACTAATATAATAATGTATTTGATAAGTTTTTACTTTCCTTTAGGTATGTGAGGGGTTTTCACATGTGCAGTTACTAAATTCCCCTATTAGTTGATTTGTAGGAATTGCTCTGGATTCCTGTACCTTAATTGATGGTAACGTTGCCTGTTCTAAACGGAACAGTGTAACTCATCCCACATCTGGAGATGCAGATGTCGCTATGATTTTACTTTTATTAAAGTTGCATGTAGCATTACAGGGCATTTGTTTTTCATACTGAGCACTAGAGAGTACCTCACTGTTGCAGATTTCTAACTGTGATGTGTGTAAACTTAGCAATAAGCAAAACAGAAGGGGTATTTTTCCAGTCTTGAGTATTAAAATGTTAAATGTACTGCATAAGCATGAGTTAATCTTTATAAAATTATGTAAAATGTATGAAAATGTTTAGTGTTTTCTGAACCTGTGATTTCATCCAGTATGAATCCAGGCATTCTGCTGCAGTGATTGACTGATGGAATTACTCCTGAAATGCACATTCAGAAAAGGAAATTTAGTGAGGTTTGAGAAAAGGCTGTTTGTGTTTCAAAGCATTCGTTAGCTGAACTTAAAATTAGTGCTGCAGACTGTAGATATTTGGTATGCATTGTGCTTGTAAAAGCTATAGGAAGAATTACATATTTCTAAGCCAGGTGTGAGTTCTGGAGGTGAAGGGGATTCCATGTCAAATTGAGAGGACATGTCCTTTATCAGCTTTGCTTAATAAGGTCAGACCGATGTTGATGCATCGGACTTTACTAGTTAGGTCTTAACTATTTTGTATTTCTTAGGTGAAAATACTAGTTAATGTGAGGGAAACTGAAAGCATTTTAGATTGCCTGGTGCTTTCTTAGCAGATTTCACCTGAGCACTTTCTGTAAATTTTATAATTATTATTATAAAATTATTAAATTTTATAAATTCTGCATTTGTGTGTGGTTTTGAGTTTTTTTTGTGGGTTATTATTCTCTTAGGTCATTGAAATGTAGTGTTGTATGCAAACACTTCCATTAATTAGATAACATTGCTTTAGAAAATATAAATAATGTAGGTGATGTATATGTTCTGCTTTTTCTCTCCAGAAATTCAAAAGTCTGTTAATTCAAGAACTAACAAAGGTGTTCCCAGAAGACATGGCAAAGTACAAAGCTATTCGAGGAGAAGATCCTCCTCCTTAAGGTGGCCTTTGATAGCTCTAAAATTGTCAAGTCTGTAAACTGACACCGCTCTGTATTGGAGAGAGGGAGAATCTGAGCTGTTGTAACAACTGTACTAAAAATGGCAGTGATGGACTGTGAAGGAGCTCAGTGATTGCTGATGGCTCTGATCTGAAGCTACTGAATCTTTCTGAAGACTTTTACTCAAAGATTGCCGTTGAAACTTCCTGTGGTAATCTGTTCTTTCCTGAAAGTTTCTGAAGATGTCATTGCTTAATGGGCATCACTATGTAATACTTCCCACAAAGTACATTTCCAGGGCAGAAAATAATGGGTTTTGTCCTCTGAAAAGCGTGCTCGAGCATTGTGGCTTCAACTCTTTGAAAGAGAAGCATATTTACTATAGTTGACTGTTCTTTATTTGTAAACTGCTTTGTTTTTTATTACAGTACGATTGACTGCTTTCATCTTATCAAATTCTGCTGAACAGGAGCCTCTTAAAGGCTGTGGTTCTCCTGTGCGTCGTAATGAATTGCAGCTAAGAAACCCTTCAAATATTCTTGTTTTGTTCCATGAGCTGCAGTTCAGATGGCTGAGAATACAGGAAGTCAGCATACTTGGGCACCAGCTCCTCAATGATGTTTATATTTTGTATAGTATTTAAGCTTTTGCTTGATTCTGTTCATTTTCTGTAAGCAGGTTGTTGAATAAAGGAAACGGAAAAAAAAATCTAAATTCTGACATTTTTTCTGTTGTATGTTACTCATTGAAGAATGAACTGAAGCCTGTGAAAAAGCATATTCCTCACTGACTGATAGAAGTGAAATTTATATCAGAACTTGGCTGTTAAAAGACTGTATATCTGAAGATAATGTCAGCCTGGTATTTTGGTTTTGTGGGGAAACTTCCCTTTCAGTACCTGAAGCAAAAGATTTTGGGCATCAGTGATTGTCACCTGAAGCATTTCTCATTAGCTGTGACCTCATTTGTGAAATCTGTAACTGTACATACCTGAGATGTCCCCAAACAAAAACCAGCGTGTTGGGCTCACTGCCTAGAGGTGTAGTGCGTGTGCAGAAGAGTAGTTCTATAGTGAAAGCAAGAGCATCTCTTTTAATCTTGTGGATTTGTGAAACTTGGACCATTTGTGCTTATATTTGTTGTTCCAGATGTAACTTAATGTTTTTTGACACCAGCAAGTTAATTTATTAAATAATAGTAAATTTCTTTTAATAAACTTTCTTTTAATTGCTAAAATTAGCGGGGTTAGGCAGGAGCTTTGAAATTGCTCTATGTGGAAATACAGTATAGCAGACCTACTTAGCCCATTAAAGACCTGCGTGGGGGTTTAGGTGTGTTCCAAGTTTTTTTATGTCATAATTTATTCAAAACTCATAAACTCATAGTTCACTTTTACATACCTGGGGAACTGTCTGTCCTCAGTTACCTAGCTGAAGCTAGGTATCCATAATGCCAAGTGACACTGTGAAAGAGAAATTTGGTTTAGGCATTAAGAAACAATCTTAGTGTAAGGCTAGCAAAGCAATGATACAGTTTTCTTATTGGGTTTTGATCAGAGCATCCATAAGACATTGATATAGTTGTTGCTGTCTTAAAGCAGAGGGAGAAATAAGATGACTTCTTGAGCTCCCTTCCAGTTCTTTTCTGATAATAGGAATTAGTCATTTAAAAGAAAAAAAAATCCATATGGATTAGTGTGAGGTATTTCTGGAAAAGAGGGTAGAGATGGAGGGCAAGGACAAGAGGCAGTGGGCCTGCGTTGTAATGAAGGAAATCTTCACTCCAAGGCTTGTTTAGCATTAGAACAAGCGCTCAGAGTGGGTGCAGAATTGCTGCCCTCAGAGATCTTTCCATGTCGCCTGTACAAAGCCCTGAGCAATCAGACATAGCTCAAAAATGAGCCCTTGGGGCAGACAGCTGAACCAGGTCACCTGCAGAGGTCCCTTCCAACCATTTTTATTTTTTTAATTTCCTGTTTTCTGTGATTTTATTATCACAGTGGAAGGTTTTTTGACTGCTCAGTCTCAATACTGATTTATTTTTCATTGCAGTATGCTGCAGATGGTGATAGGTTTTTGACCAGCACGGGGACCTTTTATGTAGCACAAATTGTGATTAGCACCTTTGCTGTTAGGTGAAGTACAGAAGAGATGCTGCAAGGGTGTATTTGATTTGCTTTTGAAGGTATTGGGTTCTGATAGGAAATGGTTTTAAAGATGTTTGGGTCAGAAACAGTTTAAAGTATATGCAAAGTCGATTTTTCTTTGAAACAAAGGTGAGGCCACTGAAGGAACTCTTTGAGTTACTTCTATCTGTGTAGTGCATATTCTCTACTAATTTCTGAGCTCACTGTATGTACACATATATATATACAGGCATCTCTGTACCTGTTTCCAGTTTGTCACATTAAGCATTATTTCTCTGTTACTGACTTTAGAGATACTAATGTTGTTACATGAGAGTAAAGTTATCAACCAGGAGGGACCTTATCAGTTTAATTCTATAGTAAACAATCCAAATGCTTAGTTTTACATTCTGATTCCTCCTTTGATTCAGCTCCTTTGCTCTAATGCCATTCAAAACTTTCAGCTTATAATTCTAGGTTTATACAACATATTCTAAAATGTAGTCTGCATTCTCAAATTAGTTTTTACACATGATTACTTTGAATTTTGAGACTTCTGTATTAATGTGTAATGATGTTTGGCTGGTATTGTGAAAATGCTGTCACAGGATTTACATTCTAGATGTGAAGAGCCTGGCATCACATCTCTATCAGTTTATATGCTGCACTGATCAGCTCAGAGCTAATGAGCTATATGTGGTGTGGCTTTTTTATAATGTGTTCTTTCTATGTCTTTATTTCAATCTAAATTTTCCCATAGAAACTGGTAATGGATTAATATTGTAATGTATGGATTTACTCCTATTGCTGGTAGGAAGAGAAGGCATGAGGAGAAAGGGGTACCCTTACAGATTCACTGGAAAGAGGATTTGTTCCTTGAAAATAAAAGCACTGAACAGAATTCAGCATTTAACTTCCTGAATATTATATATTTTTGCATGTGCTGAAAATTTACTTAACAGAAAAGTGTTGTGTGTTGTTCCCATGCATCACAGCTGCCCTCTGTCTGCTATACAGCTGAATCGTTTCTCCGCAACCCTGATACTTTCCATCTCTTAAGAGCACCACATGGCAGGGCAATATGACATTGTTTTTGTTAGAGGATGGTGAAAGAGAAACGCTGTTCATAGAATCTGAATTTTCTGTGCTTTGGTGTGCTTAGTGTGGGAAGCCCTTGAAATTAGTTGAATTTTCTGGAGAGCATCCTTTCTGTCTTGGCTACAACCTTCACATCACTCCACAGGAATACCAATGTTCTTTTGCATTAGGAAGCCTCCTGTACCTTTGTGGAAAAGGCCATTAATTTTGCTACCATTAAAACCCCATCATCCTTCTAGAAATCCTGAGCCAAGAACTTGGACTAATCTATGCATTTGATTTGTGAAGCATTGTTCAGTTTTGGCCATGTTCTCTTCATATCGGCACCATGTTATGTATTTGATTGTGCCAGCTACACAATGTCCTAGCAAGGCGTTACGCATTCATTCTTCTCACTGCTGTTATGCACCATTATTAAAGTTGCTGAGTAAGTTGATTTTACAGAATGCACAGGAGTGGCAGAGGATTCTAACAAATAACAGCTCTCACACTTCCTTAACCAGAATCATAGTACCTTCCAGGGTCCATTTTATAAAAATGCAATAGGAATTATTATTTTTTTAAAAGTTTTACTTTATTGTTATCCCAATTAACAAAGATTATTCTGAATTCCAGTATTTAACAATTATTTTATGGTGTAAAGGGTAGTATTTTCTACAATTTGTGCATTTTCCTCTGCATCTTGTTTTTTTCCTTCATCTCATAAGAATTAGTTGTTACCAAATCATATTTACTGGACACTATTAAGAATATTTTGACATCATTCTGGGTGCAGGAGATGTTAAGAAGGCTGAAGGGCTGCAGTCTGCATTTGCTTGCTGGCCATAGCTTCCCACAGGATTTAGAGGTCAGCTTGTAGCTGTGGAGGAGCCGTGGGGGGCAAATGCCTCCACAGCCCCTAAAAAATGTGAAATGTCTGCTCTTTTGCAAGTTTTTGTTGTTGCCAGTTAATAAAATAAGTACCCAGTGCTGGCCACAGTGAAGATGGTTACCCCCATAACACTGATGTCCACACTAGCTGATGGCAGGAAGGTCCCAGGCTTCCCTGACTTAGAGAGAGGTGAGTTACGGACAATGCATGGACCATGCATTTCCCCTGGATATCTAGGTAGTTGTGGTAAATTTGGTGCCTGGGGTAATTAGTGGAGATGAAGGATTAGGGAGTAATATTCCTTATAGGTGACATCATCATGGGATCACATTGATATGGAGTCTGTGTGTATGAGAAAATATTCTGTTTTGTTGGCTTGGGGGATATGTACATCAGTAATAATAAAAAGCTAAACCAGCAAACAGAAAAAGTGCTAAGCCATCAAGTTCTACATTCTGCTCAGCTCCGGTTCTAAATTTGTGACACTATCTCATTCTGTTGTTTTGAACTTGCTTCACTTAACGTTTCTAGGCTAGCCATGCAGAATCTTGCTATTGCTGCAGCTGCCCCAAGCAGTTCATAGCATAATATGGAAGAGAGGTAATTCTTGTAATTTATGTGTGTTTAAGAGAAGAAAATGTAGTCAAGTGCATTTGGGTTGATTTTGTAAAACGAGAATGCTGTTTACCATTTCCAGTTGTATATGAAACACAAGAATCAAACCTACTTTTTCTCTAGTTTGTTAACTGGTTCTCCAAAAAAGGAGCATATGTACAAATGACGCTGATGATGTGTGCTCTGTTAGATGATAGGCTTCAAGACATTTGTTAAAGGAGAAAGTTGCATCTTTGCTCTTTCCCATTTTGTTGCTGGATTGTGTGGATGGAGGTTATCTTGAATTTTATCTAAAAATAGCATCAACACAACATCAGTCAGGCCACAAAGCATCTAAAATCATTAAAGGGCAGCAGAAATTTAGCTAAAAGGAAGGTATGAAAGCTTATAAGCACTAAGAATTTAAAGTGTGTTTTTGAAGTTAATGAAGATTTCGAAACAATAGGGAATAAGTAATTGCAGGTAATTGCTTATTTTTAAAATAATTTCCCTTCTTATCCACACACTACAAAATGAAGATCTATTGGATAATGCTGCTGGACTTTTTAAGATGGAGACTGTGCTCCTATACTCCATTTACGATAAACAAAGGCAGTATAAAATTCTTGATCCGTTTCTGTTGAAGAAAAGAAGGTGCAAAGGATTTTGCTGTAACCTGTTAAAGTTCAGCATTCTCTCTGTCCTTTTTTTCTACTGGAAGTAGAAGCAGTTGGGTGCCCAGCCTTCCCCCTTGAAACCTTCCTATGAAGAATGCCTAACTTAAAGCTGTGAAGTCTAACAGGTAAAGACATAACCTGTTAACACGAGTTACATGCTGCATCTGATCAGCTGTTTGTATATCTAACCCACAGCTCTTGCTAGGTTTTTCCCCTGCAGTCTAAGGCACTTTCATTTCTAGGCAGTTCTCAGAGTAATGCAAAGAACCAGTGCATCTGAAGCAGTTATTTTTCTCATAATGCCTAGAAGTTTCTTGATGCAAAAGATTGCTCTTGGCAAAGCTGTTTGGTTTTCATTGATCTTTCTAATTCAGTTGGTTGATAAAGTACTGCTAAGTGATGGTAATGCCTTGATGATTTCCCAGATATTTCATATTGGGATGATTTAATAAATTACTTCCTTTGTTGAATGCAGTTCCCAAGTGATTGAAAGTGCTTATTGTCTATTTCCAATAAAGTTATCCCAGGTACTCTGTAATCTCATCTTTGGCTCTCCAAATAGGGAAGCTGAACCATACAATCTATTTCTTTTTGCCTGAGTGATCTTTGAGTTTTTAACTAGATCACTTTGAAACTACTACCTCAGCTTGCAGTTTTACTGAAACATCTCTGAATCAATGTATTTTAAAAGTAAATTTAATAACCAAAGATTTAAAAATGTGTAAGAAGTGTTCCAAATACTGAGCTTAACAGCAAGTTAATAAAAGAGATGTGTCATTGTCAAGAATATTTCTGGATTCTCCTGTTTCAACACAAAGTCATTTCTTCCTTTACTATGATTAATAGCTGTAGCATTTCTGGGAAATTGCCAGATGTCCTTCCAGTTCTGCAGAACACAGAGTCAAGGTGACACGAGTATCTGCGCTGCTCCGAGAACACTGTGTTTATTGTGTGTGTTTCAGTTACTTCCATGTGTTTAACATCCTTCTGTATATTTTCTTAATGAAAATAATGGAGGGGCACATATTACAAGATACTTCTGTAACAGCACTTGTAATATTGTTAATTCAAACCGGGAATTTGTATCTGCTGTATTGTGGCATACTTTATACAGAGAACTAGACTGTATTTAGTCTCAGCAAGACGTAATGCAGACAGTAAAAGAGAAACATCTTTATGCACCAGTATGAACATTTTCAAAACAATTTCTCATCATCTCCTGAAAAAAAAGTCCCTTTGTGTGCTGAGAAATAACACATAATATACCCATTTCTAAAGATCTGACCTGAATCTAATTTACTTGCTATTTGCAATTTGGTCATTATATTAAACAAACTTCTCCGAATATTCCTCAAAGGAAGATGAAACTACTTTTACATATAATCTGGGAAAAAGTGATACAAATTACTGCAATATTGTATGGTTTAATAAGTTCCTTCCTGAGAATCTGGGCCATATTTATATCACTTCTACGGTACAAATAGCGTTTACTCTTCATGTTAGTTGTTGACATTCATAAATTTTTGTATGAAATGTTGCTACGGATTCAAAATTTCTGTGATTATATAGATTAAATTACATGCATGAAACTCCTTCTGTACTGTCACAGAAATTCTCATTCCTCATCAGTAGACAGAAAGAAGCTTGTAATTGTCTGTCACCAAAACCGCTGGTAGGTGCTGTGTTTATAGGGAAAATATTTTACCCATGTGCACTTTGGAAGTACACTGTTGAATTAAGAGATTGTCATTTAAATATATAAGAAATTCCATAGAATCACAGAATGGTTAGGGTTCGAAAGTAACTTAAGATCATCTACTTCTAACTCCCCTGCCGTGGGCCAGGACACCTCACACTAAACTATGTCAACCAAGGCTCTCTCCAGCCTGGCCTTGAACACCACCAGCGATGGAGCATTCACAACTTCCCTGGGCAACCCATTCCAGTGCCTCACCACCCTTACAGTAAAGAATTTCTTCCTCATATCCAGTCTAAACTTCTCTTGTTTAAGTTTGAACCCATTACCCCTTGTCCTATAACTACAGTCCCTAATGAAGAGTCCCTCCCCAGCATCCTTATAGGCCCCCTTCAGATACTGGAAGGCTGCTATGAGTTCTCCACGCAGCCTTCTCTTCTCCAGCCTGAACAGCCATAACTTTCTCTTCCAATCTTCATGCAGGAGGTGCTCCACTCCCATGCTCATCCTTGTGATCCTCCTCTGGACTTCTTCCAACAGCTCCATGCCCTTTTTATATTGAGGACACCAGAATTGCACACTGGTGCTCCAAATGGGGTCTCATGAGAGCAGAGTAGAGGAGCAGGATCACCTCCCTCGACCTGATGGTCACGCTCCTTTTGATGCAGCCCAGGACATGATTTCTGGGCTGCAAGGGCATACTGAAGCCGGCTCATGTTAGGTTTCTTATCGATCAATCCCTCAAGTCCTTCTCTGCAGGGCTGCTCTCAATCTCTTCTCCACCCAACCTGTAGCTGTGCCTGGGATTGCTCCAACCCAGGTGGAGGACCTTGCACTTGGCATGGTTAAACTTCATAAAGTTGGCATCATCCCACCTCACAAGTGTGTCAGGGCCCCTCTGGATGGCATTCCTTCCCTCTAACGTGTCAACCGAACCACGCAGCTTGGTGTTATTAGCAAACTTGCTGAGGGTGCACTCAATCCCACTGTCCATGTCAGCGACAAAGACCTTGAACAAGATCGGTCCCAACACTGATCCCTGAGGGACACCACTCGTTACTGGCCTCCAAATGGACATTGAGCACAGTTCTTTGCGTGCGGCCATCCATCTTGAATCTTACTATTTTTTTCAAAGTATTATTACTGTTCTAATACTTTTTTAAATAATAGACTATTATTACATTTGACCAATATTGTTAGGAAAGATTTTCTTATATGGTCAAAGCCCAAGACTCAAGAAGTTTTAGCAAAAATGGCTTTGAAGAGATCTCTGGTGAAGCTGAGATACTGTTTTTCTAAGGCTATTTAATATAATATCTGGTCTTCAAGTGTTTGGTTGCAATACTTGTATCAATAATTGAATAGGCATCTGGTACTCAAAATGAAAGTTTTATTCAGTGATACAACAAATCTTATTTAAGAGAAGCGTATTAAAAAATCAATAAAATTTCTTCTTTCAGAACTCTTCTTTCAAATTAAGAGACTTGAAAAAAATTCAAATCAAGAAATGTTTGCAGAGTACAATGGGCATAAATGATGTGACAGCTTTTTTATTGCTTTTTACTCAGCTTGGTACTTTCTCTGATGCAGCAATTTTAAGACACATAGCTTCATAGATGCACTTTTATCTTGGACAGATTTTCTGCTTTTATGTATATAAGCTTTCTGAGGTTGTTCAGCGTATGTGTAAGCTCTGTCATCTCTAGATGTTGATACTTAAGGTTGCAGAGTATAAAGATTGCAAGAAAAATCCAATTTGCTGCTCAGCAGTGATATTGTATTGTGATCGGGGTGGGGGAGGAGGGGGGAACAAGAACCAGTATGATTACGTGTTGGAACTCACTGAGATGATGGTGAAAGCAAAAGAAAGGAAGCAATTAGTAAAACCACTTATTTCCCTCATATATTTGGCTCCAAATTATACAGAGCAATCAGTGACAAAGATTGTCTTGGTAATACAGCTGTTGGAGAGACATCAATTTTATAGGTGGAGTAAAGAACTGGCTGGATGGCCACACACAAAGAGTTGTGCTCAATTGCTCAATGTCCATTTGGAGGCTGGTAACGAGTGGTGTCCCTCAGGGATCGGTTTTGGGACCGATCTTGTTCAACATCTTTGTCAATGACATGGACAGTGGGATTGAGCGCTCCCTCAGCAAGTTTCCTGATGACACCAAGCTGGGTGGTTTGGTTGATATGCTGGAGGGAAGGAATGCCATCCAGAGGGACCTTGACATGCTT
>JAOEHY010040847.1:9731-29587 GCA_025447955.1 Psilopsiagon aurifrons
TATTCCATACCACAGCACATCATGCCCAGTATATAAACTGGGGGCAGTTACCCGGAAGGGTTAGATCACTGCTGGGTCAGGCTGGGCATCAGTCGGTGACTGGTAAGCAGTTGTATTCTATTCCCTTGTTATTTCCCTTATCATTTTTATTATTGGCGGCAGCAGCAGTGGTTTGTGTTATACCTTAGCTACTGGACTGTTCTTATCTCAACGCGTGGGAGTTACATTCTTTCAATTCTCCTTCCCACCCCTCTGGGAGTAGGGATAGGAAAAAGTGGGGGAGTAAGCAATCAGCTTCGGGTCAGCTGGGACCAAAGCATTACAGCAACATCTGTCTATTTGAAGAGATCCTAAACAACAGTTTCAAGGGGTGTTACCTGATCCTGTGATCAAAAAGGCTGTTCAGCCCTCATGGTATTCCTCATCTCCCACTACCAGCCGAGAGCTCAATGCAAGGCAGGACTGAGTAAGAACAGTATGTTCAATTAGTCCTTCAGTATAAACTGCTGGGGTTTCCTTTGCTGCCAGTATGCTTCCACAAGAGAAAGAATAGAATAGACTACCACTCATAGAAACATAGAGTCATTTAGGCTGGAAAAGACCTTGAAGATCGTTGAGCCCAACCATTAACCTAACACTGCCACTTCCACCACCAAACCATGGCCTTAAGCGCCATGTCTATGTGCCTTTTTAATACCTCCAGGGATGGTGAATCAAACACTTCTCTGGACAGCCTGTTCCAGTGCTTGACAACTGTTTTGGTGGAGAATTTTTTTCCTAATATTCAATCTAAACCTCTCCTGCCTCAGCTTGAGGCTGCTTCCTCCTGGTCTATCACTTGTTACTTAGGAAAAGAGTCCAACACCCATCTCACTACAACCTCTTTCCAGGTAGCTGTAGAAAGTGAGAGGGTTTTCCCCTCGGTCTCCTTCACTCCAGGCTAAACAACCTCAGTTCCCTCAGCCATTTCTTTTCACACTTGTGCTCTAAACCCTTCACCAGTTTTGTTCCCCTTCTCTGGACCCGCTCCAGCACCTCAATGTCTCTCCTGTAGTGAGGGGCCCAGAACTGAACACAGTGTTCAAGATGCAGCTTCACTAGGGCTGAGTGCAGGGGATGATCACAGCCCTGATACTGCTGGCTACAATACTTCTGACACAGGCCAGAATGCTGTTAGCTTTCTTGGCTGCCTGAGCACATGCTGTCTCATGTTCAGCTCCATCAATCAGCACCCCTAGGTCATTTTCTGCCCAGCAGCTTTCCAGACACTCTTCCCCTAGACTATAGCGTTGCATGGGGCTGTTGTGGACCGAGCCTTGAAACTCATACCATTGGCTAGAGCCCATTGATTCAGCCTGTTGAGATCTCTCTAGAGCCTTCCAACCATCCAGCAGATCAATACTCCCACCCAACTTGGTGCACTTAATCCCCTCATCCAGATCATTGATAAAGATATTATCAGAAATGGCTCAAATAAGCCCTGGGAATATCACTTGTGACCAGCTGACAGCTGGATTTCACTCCATTCACCACCAACCTTTGGGTACAGCCCTCCAAACTGTTTTTACCTGGCTTCTTAGAGTGCATCACATACAAACCATGAGCAGCCAGTTTCTCCAGTTGAATGATGTGGGAAACACTGTTAAAGGCTTTACTAAAATCTGTGTAGACAACTTCCACAGCCCTTCACCCATCCACTAAGGGGGTCACTTTGTCTTAGAAGGAGATCAGGTTGGTCAAGCAGAACCTGCCTTTCATCGGCCCATGCTGACTGGGCCTGACCACCTGATTGTACTGCACGTGCCACATGATGGCATTCAAGATGATCTGCTCCACAACTTGTCAGACTGACTTGCCTGTAATTCCCTGGATCCTCCTTCTGACCCTTCTATTAGATGGGCATCACATTTGCTAACTTAATGGGGGGATACAAAGAAAAAATAGATAAAGAGTAGAAAGACACTTAGTGGAGTTGTGAGCAAAAAAGTCCATTATTGACAAGGATACTGAAGTGGTTAAACCCCAAAACCATGTTCATTGGTCTGCTAATGGGTATCTTTTTCCACTTGCTCTTGTAACTGTTGTATCTGGGAATCATTAAAAATGCCATCATTAAAACCTTTTACTCATTTCCATTGATTCCAATTGTAGTATACTCAGAAGCCTGTGGATCAATGTATCTCTTGCCCTGATTCAAAAGCCCAGTTGAAAATTTGAAGTAATTTGACCATTTTCATCTGGTTATTACAGTTACTCTTTGTATTACCAGACCTATATTACCATAATGCCAACAAGACGCTGTTTAAAAATATGCAGTGCGTTTTGACCTACTCTTAAAAATAAGTTTTTAATTAGAAGATCCTTATCCTTTGATGTTAGGTTAGATGTCTGGCATTCCTATGCTGGAAACCCCATATCACATTCTCCTTCATTTATATTACTGTAATCACATTAGCCCAATGGTTTACACTACCACAGCTAAGTGAGGGAGAATAAAGCTGCCAGAGGTATGTATGTAATCTTCATTTACCTACAAATCACCCTGTGAATTGGCAGATTTTTCACTATGATAATGATTTCCAATGGATCAAAAACTTTTGTCATAGAGCAGCTCTTTGCGTCTGTAGTGCTTTAATGATACCTCACAGGTCCCGTTTGCCTTCTGAAGGTATTTTGCAGTTTAATGGTGCAATATGTTATCCAGAAAGACAGAAATATATGATAACTGCAACTTGGGACATCAAGAACTACAAAGTGAATTTCTGAGACTATCAGGATGCAAGACCACCCCCTTTTGAAAATCTTCCAACATCTCTAAATCTGCAGGGAGCTGTAGCTTTTGGGGACAACTCCAAGAGATGTGGAACTCTAATGAATGGATATGCAGTGGCAGCAGAGACAGGTAAATAACTCTTTGGTACTGTGCTGCAGCATAATCCTCATGTCATTAGTTCAGAAGTCCTATTCAATTGCATTCTACTTCCTAGAACATTGTAGGAACATCTGTCAAAGTCATTGTGCCGGTAGTGCCATAATTCAGGTCTTCACAGAAGTGTCATGAAATCCAACTGGTCTGATCACTCAAACACTTTTGACAGAGCCCTCCAGGATATTGTGAATACAGTCACAATGAAAAACCATGGGCAGAACTGCAGCATATCTGCTCCACACAGAATCTGCTACATTGTCTTCATACTCAATACAGGAAAAATTTTCATTGGGAACAATGTCCCAGGCAGCCTATGCATGCTCTGCAAGGCTGTGAAACATAGACCACAACACAGTACTTTCTTGCCATGCACCAGCATTTCTGCATTTCCTGTACAATGTCCTGCTCACAAATTCCTCAACACACGTAGGATATGCCCTTTCTCATTTATATTACCATGATACTTAACATATTCTCCAGCAGACTGTCACATTGTGCACTCTGAATCTGTAAAGAGGACCAATCCACAACATCATATGCATGAAATGAAAATATCAATCTTTCCAAAAGAGGTACCTGAATGAGAGAGGTGTTTTCCAGCTGTCTCTAGGTAAACACTAGTGCAGGATAAAAAATAATAATAATAAACAAAAATGAAAGAAGGTCCATGACAAAATGACAACTCCCATTTCTTCCTGCCCTCTGGGGGCAGGAAGCCACTGCTGCCCAGGATATGGAGTACTTGAAGAAATCATCAAAAGAACTGCACTAATGTGGCACCATGAGCCTCATTGACAGAGGCTGTCTTTGGAGAGGAGAAAAGTGAGGCACCTCACACACCTGTGTGGATGCTGGCCTCTTCTTATCACTGGCACAGCAATAGTTATGCCATCAGCAGAGCTGAGATCAGCCTATAATTCTGTCAGACCTCTAGCTCCACCACAACAGAGATTACTGTTCAGCATTATGGCCCTGCTGTCCTACAAAAGTGTTCTTAAGTACAAGGCTTCAAGACTGAGTCTCCCCTAAGTTGTCCTCCTTCTATTCTTCCTCTGACCAGCATCAGTAAGTTGCTTGAGGAAGCAAAGATAAACTATATTACTCCTACCACGACCTGTACAGACCTTCCAAGATTTCCCAGCCTCTCAAGACATGCAGACTTTGTTAAGGAGTTATTGGAAGGCCCTGAGGAATGCCTGATCTTCTGGCAGAACAGGGTATTGAAAGAAGACTACACAGGCTGTACTGTGGCCAGTAGTCACTGATGATCAGGAAGGAGTCTTCTATCCTGGAAAACAAATATGGCAACTTTAATGATTTCCCAACTTCACCTTAGAATTGGAAACCCACAGTGATAACTGTAGGCATTATTGTCTTCAGTCCAGACAGTAATAACTGATTTTGTACCACTTTCATCCAAACTACCCATAGGATACACCCTCCCAAGCATGTCCCAGTACCTGATCTTAAAATGGCCAGATCCCACTTACCTCCAACTCAGTAGAACTGTATAATCTTACAATCAGACACCACAGTTTGAGGACTAAACAGCCTTCAGAGAATACAGCTGCTGAATATGGACTAGAAAACCTAAGCTGAAGAAAAGTTGCAACTTGCAGGCGCATTCATCATCGTGTTTGTGTCTCTCAAGGTCTCTGTCTGAACCCACATGTACATGCACTCAGGCAGACTAATTTCGCATTGGTCATAGACCTCATGCTCTAATAAAAGATTATATTCATTTTGTGAGTGTTATTAACTTAGAGGATGCTTCATTTTACACTCCTTCAAAACTACTGGCAATCAGCCTGCCTCAAGTAGCTCTCTGTCAGGCCCAGCAAGGTTGGATTTATTGTCCACAAGAACTACTTTTGTCCAGATTTATCACACCTCACTGTGATGATTAGCACCCTTGATTACCTCTTCATCTTCGCTGGTTTGAAACATAAATTTGATGTATAAGATCTCCTCAAGTAAGGACATTTCCTCTCCAACAGCAATCCTGAATGGTACACAAACAACTGGAAATATGCCATCAGCTTTTTCAGGCACACAGAATTTGTGGCAAGGCTCACTCAGGTCTCTGAATTTCATTTTAAGAACACCAAAGGTTTTTTTCTGATGGTTATTCCATCCATCTAGTAGCCACCACTGTATGCCTATGTTGTGCCCTTAACCGGGGATTTGTGTCAGCAAAGAAAATTAGTGATAGCCAGCTTCCAGAATGAGAAAAAAAAAAAAAACAAGATTTATCAGGTTCCTGCCCTCTCCAGCTACCACACATGAACTAGTTTCAATAGGCTGTGAAGTGTGGGCTTTTTCAGTCAGAATAATCCAGATGTGAAACAAGAATCTTAAGTAATGAACAACAAACAGCAGAAGCTTATCTAGGAGCCTCATGATTTCTTTAATTCATCAGACAAAACTCTCCACCCATACAATCCACTATGATAGACTTACCCAGAAACATCTGCAAAGCTTCCCTACAATTGTCCATTAGCTCTCAAGTGAGCAAGCACAAAAATCAGGCTGACTCTGGTAGAAGGCTACCGTTATTTCCACTTTGGGGATATAGGGCTTTTGAAGGTTTTCCGTGTGTTTCCTTGTCTGACAGAATTCACCTGTTGTTTCTTGCTGAAAAGCTTGGAGAAGAGAACAGGTGGGTTTGCCCTGTATTTAGTAAAAATTACTGCCAAGTTATAACTACGAATCCAATGATAACATTAACAATGAAGTTTTCTCTAAAAGTTCTTTTACTGAGCTAGTTTTATCCTCCAGTGGAGTAAGTCCCTGTTAAAGTAGACAAAATTCATCGGAAAGTCTCTGAGGGACTGAGTGTTCCTACTTCTTTGCCTGACATTGATGGCAAGTAAGCTGTATCATAAGACTCCTACAGGACTTGTGTTTGGATATTTCTGTTCTTGAGGGACATGATTCACTGCAATGTTATTCAGGAAAAAACAGGTGAAGAACTATGAATGTTCAAAAGGTCTCGGGCCTGGCAGTACCAAGGCAACAGATCAGCTCAGTTACCTTGCCACAGACAGCTTGCCCTCTTGCCTGGCACACCCAAAAAACCCCCAATATTTTGTGAACACTGAACTAGCTGTGAACATGCCTACATGCAGGCACAGTGCTCATAGAAGCAAAGCTATGGAGGCAGTACTTTTCCCACCACTTTGCATGAAAAATTATTCACTACATGAAGCAGTGTTTACACATGGGATATCATCCTGGTAAATCCACTCCTGATAAGAAACAAAACCATACGAAATAACGCATAAATATCCAGTGTACTTCTTTTTCTTTTTCTTCACTCTGACAACTTTAACTGCCTACCATTCTTTTTAAGCTGCAGAATTTCCTGCCTCTCTTCCACAACAGGAAGGACCAAAGGCAAAAAAAATGCTGTTTCATATTAGTATTTCAACTAAATTTTGTGAAGAAAGAAGAAGACACAAAGTCATGTTATTAGGATACTGTAAAAAGCAGAGGTGTTATAGAAGGGGCACACCACTGAAGGGAAACATGGCAGAATTGGCTCCAGGTTCACTATCAGAAAAAATATACAAAACACAGTATAATAGAAATTCAGCTGCAATGACCCTTGAAGCGTCTGTTTCACCATCTGTTTACAGGGAATTCCTCGTACATTTTTCGTTCATGCACTTAACCTCCCAAATAATTTTATTGTCATTCTAAACACCTCTTTTACTTTTGCTCCATTCCTTCTTTCCTCATCTGACATTTTTAAAAATATGCATCTTCTCCATACCTACAAATAGTCACAGAGGGGAAAGCTGTGATGGCCATCACTCTGCAAGATAGCTGTTGGATAAGGAAGACATTCAAACAGTAAAATTGTAGTAATGAGTCCACACAGAAGCCTGCATTGTCTTAGTTGGCTTGCCACTTGGACCCTAGCAGTCACCAGACCACCTGCTTTCTGTCACTGCAGCTCAGCTGTTGTTCACAAATTTCAGATGTTTGTGCCAGTAATTAAATTGTGCCAGCAAAGCACTATTAAATTTTGTTATTGCAGAAAGGAGCTAAAATAATTGATCAGATCTGAGTGGATCATCAATGTGTTTTTGAATGTAATGAAAATGAGAATTAGGTCAGCAGGAGGAAGAGGAGACATCAATTAAAAAATATATTTATACTGGAGTCTCAAAAGCTATTAACATTGATTTCAATCCAGCACACAAGGCCTGGCTGGCAAAAAGCATGGAAGGATAATTAAAGAGGCCCTTTTTCCTTTCTTTCTTTCTTTCTTTTTTTCCTGTGGCAAAATACAATAACAGACCTTCAAGAAGTGGAAGTAAATAGGATGTAATCTCTCCAGAGAGCTATAAAGGCTTATGGGGAGCTGTTGATGTTACTGTTTCTGTTTTATCTCCTTTCCTACCATCATTTGCACTTTTAAGGTTCAATATTCACTTTTAATGGGCATGAATGCAGGGTAAGAGACAAAATTCCTTCTGCCCCCTCTAGCTGGGGGGACTTTTCATTAAGGACTGCAGTGATAGGACAAGGGGTACTGGGTTCAAACTTAAACAGGGGAAGTTTGGGTTAGATATGAAGAAGAATTTCTTTACTGTGAGTGTGGTGAGGAACTGGAATGGGTTGCCCAGGGAAGCTGTTAGTGCTCCATTCCCTGGCGGTGCTCAACGCCAGGTCGAACAGATTGTTGGATGACATGGTTTAGTCCATGGTATCCCTGCCTATGGCAGGTGGGCTGGAACTAGATGATCTTAAGGTCATTTCCAACCCAAGCCATTCTATGATTCTGTGATTTTATGATTCTATGATTCTAAGCTGCTCTCTCCACCGTCTTATCATTGCCCTGAAACATTGTGAAAGCTCCTGTTCCTGATGGTGATTTAGACAGCAAGGTTCCTCATAGCTTGGATCCTGTTCAGGTAGGGGTGGTAACATGGACTGGCATAGATTAACTTCAGTTTGATGTTTATAATATCCCCAGCATAAATAATGTAACTATTCTATTATTCAGTCAAAAATGTGCCAGTTCTGAGTCAGCCCACTCCCATGGAGACTACAAATGACATAGATGTACTTCTTCCATCTTCCTGCAAGTAAGGTTTACCCCAGTTCTTTCTTTTTAGGTTAGTATGGTCCATTTTGAATGACCAAGAGAGGATCAATTTATCAGAAGAAATGTAGTCATAGGTCTGACAGATGGCCATAAGAACTTCATTGCAGATTGAATCCAAGAAGATTTTATGGTGTGCTAGCAGCAATCTTTCTCCTTGTGTCTGTGAAGGATTTTCAGAACTCCAGCGACACGACTCCCAAGGCTAGTTTTTTTCAGTGTGGTATGTGAGTGAGAGTCAAGTCACATGATAAAGAAATGAAATAAAATTCAACCTCTGTAAAAATGGAAACCAATTATTTCTGGCCCACCCATAATCTTGAATATATGGTGATAGATCTGCCTTTGCATTTTTTTTTTGACTTTTTTTGAACCAATTCAATCCTCCAATCCTGTGGAAAATTTTCTAGGCTCCAGGGTTTTGCTTGTTTGCTAGTTTTCAAGGGTTTTTTCTTCTAATGAAAATTAGAAGAAAATTCAGCTAATGAGTTAAGTTTGCTCACGAACAGGTCCAACAAGTGCCAAGCTCCCATGAGGTAAACAATCTGAGAGAGAGGCAGTACATTGCAGGGGTTGGAGTAGCATCTTCTCTTTTTGGCAGCTGCACGCTTTGGCTCAGAGATATTGGGCATCTCCTTGAGAATCTGTGTCAATCTCATTTCTGACAACCTTCTGCAACTAAACCAGTTCCTTGCATAGGTGTGTTTGAAAAGCTTGACTGAAAGTATTGCAAATACTTGCCAAGAAACTTGCAGTTTTATACTCAAAGTCTGCAGCACTTTTTCGCCAAATGCATCTTTCACTATTTGTGATAACATTCACTTTTTTTAATTGAGTTTTAGACAGTGCTTTCCAAAGAGCAGTTTCATTAGCTGTATGGAATATAGACATTCAACAGGAATGTTGAAAGCAATATTACAATTTGCTGAACATTCTGTATAGCCTCTGAATCCTTCTCTAGTGTACCAAGCTGTTCTGCTTAACAGCAGTTCCATGCATTTTAACCACAGTCATACTCTGCCTCCTTTTCTGGAAGTAGTCCTGAAATGGCTGACCCCAGAATATTTAATTTATACTTCTAGAAAATAGTAATCCCTAAGAAATATCATATACATTGCTTGAGTCTTGTTTATATAGTACTTAAAGAGTCTAAGTGAACTTTAAGCCATTCTTTGACATTCTGGGCTGTTATTGTGTGGTAAGATTCACAAGGAAGTAAGGTCTGTATTCTTCCTAAACTTACTGTGATCAGGCTAGAAAAGTCAGAACAATGCAATGCTATATGTCCTCTGAGTATGGCCTTGCTTGGCACACTATTAACACTATTCCACTAAATGGTGAAAATCAGATGTCCAAAGGCTCAGACTATTCTGCTTTCTACAAAGGACAATACTTGAAAACCTTTTACTGCAATACCAGGCACACAGGTTAATAGTTTATGTTTGCCAAATCAAGTTACCCATCAGAACCATAACAACTTTCTTTTCTGAAAATGGGAATTTACTTTATTCAGAGATAAATGTTCAATTATTTTTAGATTAATTTAAGATGTTGATGCCACTTATGTTGGAGCTACTAATCAGAAAGCTGCCATAACTTGATCAGGGATGTTGTTGGTCCAAGACCTCAGTGCTGGTAGCCAAACATATTCTGGTAAGGCAATGGAACAGGCTGAACAAAGAAATATCAAATGCTCCATCCCTGGCAATGTTCAACACCAGATTGCGCAGAGCCTTTGGTGACATGGTCTAATGTGCAAGGTGTCCCTGCCCATGGTAGGGGCCTTGGAACTAGATGATCTTGAGGTCCTTTCCAACCCTTCTTGAACCCTTATCCCAATTCTGTTATTCTGCGATTCTATGATATTTTTTTCCATTTGTTCTTTGCATTGGCTGCCAGGATCCAAGCCAAAGAGTATTTCATAAACAGTGCAAAACTCATACCCCTTTCAGATTGCTGCCTGCAGGTGTGGGAATTGGAGCTAGTTGTTATTTTTTTGTTTTGTTTAGTTACTGCATATGAGCAGTGTAGTTAAAAAACATGTATATCCAAAGATGAACGTTCAGGTCATTTAAAAGAACAGCAATTCAAATGTGGTTGTAGTCAAACATTCCCTGACATCTGCCCGGTGAATACATTTGCAACTGTATAGTACCCAAAATGTCTCCCTATACATTCATGAATCTTGCATCAGGTGCCCACTTTATCCAGTTGGCTTTAAAAAATACCAGAGAAATTACCTAAGCTGTTACACTGACATTCTTTCTCCATTTTTAAAATAAATACCAATTGTGGTACCAGTACTGTCTTCATTACATTACAAGTCAGTCAGTAACATGTTGCATGTAACTGTTACACACTGTTGGGAAACAAAACTAATTGTCCATGAAATGGACAACTGCAGCAGGAGCAGAGGAGGGAAGAAAATAAGGAGACAAATCTTCAAGGGAATACTACACTTTGGCTGTTGCTTTGGAAATTAATTTTACCACACTATGACCATACTTTTTAGCAAAATCACTTGACAAATACGTGGCTCAGCAGTTACTGTTCAGCATTATAGCTGAAGTCTCATTAAAGCTAAACTCTCTGACTAAACAAAGAAGCATTTTGGTGCAGATTAGGGTACCTAATATCATGGGAGAGACCTGCAGATCAGGTGGAATTCAGTTTCTTCTGTTCAGTTGCATCCACTTGCAGCATATTTTGGCATGATTCCTTGTCTTACATTTACATCAGTCTGTAAAGAAGAGCATATGAGTGATGTTAAGCCTCTGGAGAAAAACAAATACATTCATTGGTTAGCCTTGTTTTGTTTTGCTGTCTGAAAATTTGGGAAATTCAAGGGAGTACTTTATTAACAATTTCCTAAGTCTTCGTAGAATTTTTATCATTGATCAAAATCAAGGGCTTAATTTAAAGACTGTTGGTTTCATATCAATAAGTTTTAAAGGTTTAATGAGCGCCAGACTAGCCATCAGACAGCTGCTGGAGAAGCCATTCATTTTCTGTAAGGATTTGCTTATGCAAATAAATTTACTTTCAAACTTTTCTTGAGTTCTGCTCTTGCACAGAAATGACTTCATGATGAACTTGGAAGTAAGGCTGGAAAGGAGGAATTGATGTGGGGCTATTTGCTTTTCACTGCTTCTGGAAAAATAAAATCTCATGAGGCCTCAGGATCAATGGTGCACCATATGGTAACCCTCTAATCACAGAATAAAATATTCTTCACTGTTCAGACATAACCCCATCAGGACAGAACGAAGGTCAAATAAAATGTGCAATAGTTAGTGCTAGAAGACAAAAAAAAAAAAAAAAAGTAGTTTAGGGGTCATGATTAGTGACATTCATATGCTGGAAAATTAATCTGCACAATTTCTAACATCCCCTGTTTTTTGTGGGCAGAAGTAAGCATTGAACAAATCAGCCTGAGGATATCATCAATCATATATGTGGGTGCAAGTCCCATGTGCACAAATAGATCTGTATATTCAATATGTGTTGCCCTTAAAACTGCAGATGCTCAAAAGGGAGCAACTTCTAAAACACAGAATGTCCAGAATATCTGTTTACTGTCTGCTAGACAGGACACTGGCATAGGGAAAATACTAGGAAGGGTAGGTCAGAGGCACAGTAGGCATAGCAAGGGAATTTGGAGAGCCACAGCAGATGAAAAGAAAAGCCACAACAGATGTGTCCCAAATATAAGGAGGACATGGAATTGTTGGAGGAAGTCCAGGGGAGGGCCATGAGGGTGATAAGGGACCTGAAGCACCTCCTGTATGAAGACAGGCTGAGAAAGTTGGGGCTGTTCAGACTGGAGAAGAGAAGGCTGCTTGGACACCTCATAGCAGCCTTCCAGTTCTGAAGGGGTTGGAATCTTCTTCGGGGACTGTAGTGATAGGACAAGGGGTAACAGGTTTAAATTTAAACAGAGGAAGTTCAGGTTAGATATAAGGAGGAAGTTCTTCACTGCAACAGGTTGCTCAAAGACATGGTGAATGTTCCAACCCTGGCAAACTTCAAGGCCAGGTTCAACAGGGCTTTGAGCACTCTGATCTATGGGAGGTGACCCTGCCCATGGCAGGAGGTTGGAGCTAGATCATCTTAAAGTTCTTTCCAACCCAAACCATTCTATGATTCTATGATTCTGTGAGTGGCCTTACAGATCCGAGGGAAATTTACTGTCATTTGGACCTATCCTGATGCAGACTGCACCTGGACTTCATAAATATGTTATATGTTATTTCTGAAGATAGACCTTATTTCTGTAGAATTATGGGTTTCTTTGATTTAGCTTCAAAGCCTCCCAGAGGCTTTTCTGCTTCTTGGCAGCAAGCAAAATGTTGTCCACTGTCTTGTACTTGTCACGCCAAAGAAATCAGTTCATACCCCCTCTTTCCAGAGAAATTCCTGAGCCTTCCATTCATCTCAGGCACTAACTGCAAAATGCCCGCCTTGTTAGGTCACTTTCAGACCTTGTGTTTGTCTCCCGTGCTTCTCTCTCCGTTCATTTAACACCAGCTTCCTCTCTGTCCCTCTGCATAATCTCTTGCCATCTGGAACAGCCTTGCAGTATCTCCCTGCTCATCAACTCTCCATCTCTTTTCAAATCTCCTCTGTAAACATCCCTTCATTCCCCTGCCTCCACCTCTTAATTTCTTTCACTCTCTTTTCTCCCTTATTGGCCTTTATCTCTCTTTAGTATATTCTACAGGCAGCATCTTTCTGCCACTGTTTGTCTGTAATTTATACATCATAACATCCATGGTCTTGTATTATTTAAACTTGTAAAGGATTTTAGGATACAGTTCACATGAAAGGAGCTATGAAAAATACAGTTTCACTGCATTATTGATAGACTGTTAAACTGTGCCTCTTTTATAGCCACTTCTTTTCCCTTCCCTTCTCTTCCCAACACCAACCCCTGAAGGTCACCACTTGCTACCAATCTCCAGTTGGACACTGAGCTGTTGACTGCAGCCCTCTGGGTGCGGCCATCCTGCCAATTATTTACCTACTGGCTAACAAATTTGCCTATCCATCAAATCCATGCCTGTCTAGTTTAGAGACAAGGATGACGTGCGGGACAGCATTGAACGCTTTGCGCAAGTCCAGGTAGACTGCATCAACTGCTTTGCCCCTACCCATCAGTTCAGTAGCCCCAACCTAGAAGGCCACCAAATTGGTCAGACATGATTTGCCCTCAGTTAAGTCATATTGGCTGTCACCAACCATCTAATTTTTTGTGTGCCTTAGCATTATTTCCAAGAGAATCTGCTCCATGATCCTGCCAGGCACAGATATGAGACTGGTCTGTAGTTTCCCAGGTCTTCCATTTTCCCCTCCTTGAAAATGGGCATTGTATTTCCCTTTTCCTAGTCATCCGGATCTTTTTCAACCATGATGTTCAGTGGCTTAACAACTTCATTTGCAAGCTTCTTCAGGACCTGTGGATGAATTTCAACAGATACTGTGGACTTGCTCATATTCAGGTTCCTAAGATGCTCCTAAGATCCTTAAGTTGGCCTCTATGAACCTCATGAGGTTCAACAAGGCCAAGTGAAAGGTCCTGCACCTGGGTTGGGGCAAACCCTGGTATTAACACAGACTGAGGGATGAAGAAATTGAAGAAAGATTTCTGGAAAAGGACTTGGGGGCATTGGTGGCTGAAAATCTGGACATGAGCCAACAACGTTTCTGAGCCCATGGCTCAGAAAGCCAAATATATCTTGAGCTGCATCAAAAGGCCAGCAGATTGAGGGAGGTGATTCCACCTCTCTGCTCTTCACTGGTGAGACCCACCTGCAGTACTGTGTCCAGCTCTGCAGCCCTCAGCGCAGAAAAGATGTGGATCCATTGGAACAGGTCCAGAGGAGGGCCATAATAATGACCAGAGGGACAGAACATCTCTTCTATGGGGAAAGGCTGAGGGAGTTTGGGTTGCTCAGCCTGAAGAACAGAAGGCTCTGATGAGACCTTCTCATGGCCTTTTAATACTTAAAGAGGGCTTATAAAAAAGATCAGGAGAGACTTTTTAATAATGCTTTTTGTGATAGGACAAGAGGTAGTGGTTCTAAATTCTGAGTGGATAGATACAGATTGGACTTAAAGGAAGAATTTTTTTATGACGGGGGTCGTGAAACTGTAGAACAGTTTGCCCAGAGATGGGGCAGATGGAAACATTCAAGGCCAGGTTGGTTGAACAACCTGGTCTATTTGAAGATATACCTGTTTACTGCATGGTGTTGGTTTAGATGAACTTTAAGGGTCCCTTCTAACCCAAACTATTCTATGATTCTGACTCTATGATTTTATGATTCTAGCAAATAAAACTTAGTTCTTACTCCCCTATTGCTTCTCTACCCTTTGGACTGCTAGAGGCCAACATGTGCCCCAGATAAATGTTTAATCAGAGTCCTGAGGATCCACCTCCTGTTCTCTGAACAGTGATAACTTCACATAGTTAAACACTTGTGATTGGTGGGGTCTGAAAACAATCCTGTGCAGGCCACCTTAAAGAAAGGATGAAACTTCCAAACAAAGTTCATCAAAAGAAAATGGAAGAAATAATTTAATGCAATTGACAGGGTTTCATGGCCTTAGAGAATCAAAGTGCATAGTCACACTCCTGGATATAGAGAAAGAAAGTAGCAGCAGGAGCTTTTAACACTAAGATTTATTAACTTGCAGATATACCAGACCACAGAGCTAATGTGAGTGAGCTAGCAGGTTAGGCTGCAAAAATACGCACTAAGGAAGGATGAGGATTACAAATCTCTTTTTCCTTCTTGAAGGTCATGTTTGGAAGCATGTTGATGATCTTAAGGTCCTTTCCAGCCCTAACTATTCTATGATTCTATGTTGGAGATGCTGGTCTCCAGAGCACAACAATCACCTGGCAGATTACATGTCCAGAGTATTGGCCAAAAACCTCAGTCACACTGTTGCCCACAGCAGTGCCAGGCATTTAATAAGCTGGAAAGGGGTCTTACAGAAAGGGACAAGGCAGGTGGGAAAGAATCATGTCCTTCTGGTCAACTGGGGGGACCAGATAATTATTAGCCAACAGCAAAAGCAGTCACACAGAATAACTTAAAAATACATTTTATATTTATTTTTTTAATTTCCCTTTCAATTCTTTCTTCACAAATTGCATAAATGTGAATATAAGTCATCAATTAGGGTAGAAGACCTTCAAAGTGTTCAATCAAATTCTAATTTTAAGTCTTCATTTTCATTGTGCCTTTCTATTTTTCATTTGTGGCTTGATCTCTTTTTTATTTTTTTTTTTATTTTGCTTTCAATTACTTGCATAAAACTTATTTATATGTTTAATTTACTTTATGATTGCAGGTATATTCTCATGGGCTGTGGTAATTATCGCTGGAGCAGGATGTGATTGGCATAGGTAACAATGGCTAGTCTTGGTATAAAAGCTTGCAAATCTTTTTCTTCCCTGAGAAATGATGTACAGCTTTCCTCAAACCTTCACTGTGAAATGGGAGTAAGGTCACTTCAATCTAGATGCCAGTTATTGTTGTAGGTTGTAAGTCTGGTCCTCAGCTGGGGCAAGTAATTGTTATTTTGGGGTGCTGTAAATGAGTTACAATGTCTGAAGCTTTCCTTCCTTATTTTTATGTGCTATCTTTTCTGCACTGTTAATATTGCAGAATATTTTATGGATACTTTTATATTCTGCAGGTAAATGAGATGTCCTGAGATATTCAGGGAAACTAAAATAAATAAATAAATAAATAAATAAAAAATATAACTCTCATCAAGGTAACCTCAATAGAGAGGAGAGTGCAGGAGTAAAGGGCAAAAAGGCCAAATTGCAACCAAAGAGAATATCTGAGTAAAACATGCTCAGAGGTTTATTGTCTTAACACAAAGAAGATTGAGAGTTAACCTGCTATTAAAATTGTGTCCACAGTCAAGGAGTGGAGATAACAGCACCACTAGCTCTACCAGGTGACTGCCAGAGAGCAACATGACAGGAGGCAGCAGGTAAGGAAGCAGAAGGGAATGGAAGTAGCAGAGGGAAAAGGAAGTCTGGCATTAAGTTGCTTAGGATTTGTAAGTCAAATACAAACTCAGCTAAGATAAGTGAGAGACATCCGAGTGTCTTGGCCAATACTGGATCCAGATCTTGCTGAGCTGTCCCATTTACAATAGTTGCAGGACTCCTCACTCCAGTCAGTGCTGGACCGCTGCTACAGCAGCAGCTCAACTGAATTTCGGTTTAGAATTGTCTTCAATAACATCAGGCAGGTTTTCTTTCCCAGCTGGGTAATACATTTAGTGAACGAAAGAGCAGTAAGGGCAAATGATTTGGTATTTGCACTCAGTGTTGCTTGGAGTAAATCAAAAAAAGGTCCTTGTTTATACCTCCAGACAAAGCACAGCCTAATCAGCACATATTCTGAATTTTCATTTGAGGACAAAGATGAAGGATTTTTTTAACAATCATGTAACAGAAGTTGTGATGCGATAGATAAGAAATAGTGCTGCACAATCCTTGTTACAGATTAACTGCTGTGAGGACAAATTATTAGATGACATTTAACCTATGATGACATTTTTGTTTGCCCTAAGAACATCACATAATTAAATGTGAATTTATTGTGACAAGCCAGATGGTTCTGTAGTTATTTCACAGGTGTCATGACATACCAGATCTATTCCTGTCTCTGCCACTTATCTGTTCTATGACCTTTGCAAATCACTTAACCTCTTCACACCTCCAAATTCCATTTCTGATACTAGAAAAATAATGTGTTTTTAACTAAGCAAAGGCTTAGTACAGTTCAGTGCATTAAGATTGCTAGCTGCTTCGCCATTAATGGGAGGAATATGGACTTAAGTTTGTGGGACTACATAATCAGCTGGCAGTAAACGGTCCACCTCTCCTGACTTAAATGGACTCTGACTAATTCATAACATTTGAGGATTTCTTATTTTATGCTCTCGTTAAGTTTGCAGTCTGAATAGTTTACTGGTTGCATTTTTCCATTAGGGTCCCATTCTGTTACAGTGTTGTTAATAAACTATTAAGAAATTTATTAAAGGGTAATAAATCATTAAGAAGTCATATAACTTAATCACTTGCTTATTATCATTGCTAATGCATACCTCAAATTTCAGCAGTGTGGTTCTAAGGAATTTTGTTTAAAACAGTTATTACTATGTTAGTCTTTATCAGTAGCCTATCAAATGTTTTAAAAAGCAAGATACATATTTTTATAGAAGTATCAAGACCTGAACTTTAATACGATTCTTTGATTAAAAAGATGATAATATTTCACACTTACCCCTTTTTAGTAAATACTTTCTTTTAGTAAAAAAATTTCAGATAGAATATATTGATAAGCATAATGGAGATATGGTTTTGATCACAGAGGAAACAAATATTCCATTTCTACAAAGATTTTATTTCAAATTGTCTTTTATATTAACAATGGTAATCTGAAAATGAGCAAGAGCAATAAAAAAAAAAAAAGAAAATCATTAACTCTAGAAAGATATATTCTTCACACATATATTTAGAAACAAATGCCTTTTTTCTAAATAGTCATAAACTCAAAATTGGAATTGGAAGGTACTTTAAGCTCTATCCAGGATTCAGTTTTTTATGAGATACTCCTACACCTTTGAAACTCATGGGATTTTTTCCCTTCCAAATAGAAACTCGTGGGATTTTTTTCCCTTCCCTTCCAATTATCAGAACCAAGAAACCATCAGAAGCTACTATTACTATAGTTTGTATTTGCTGAAGAACTGATGTGATGTTTTTTAAGGAAGGAAATCTGGACAAAAAGCTATAGCCATTACATAATGCAAGTACAGCATTTGATTAAAAATTGTTTCCATTTCCTTCATACTTTTCTTTCCATGGAAACACAGGCCAAGGCATATTCCTTAGGCCTACATAAGTGTAATCCTTTCAATCAGACTAAATATTCAAACAACTCAGAACTGTTATATTTGTGTGCTTCTTCATTCCTTCTCTCACCTTCATCTCCTGCATTTCTATAATTTGCACATGCTTTAACATTCTGTTGCACGTTTACATATGTTGCACTTCATTCATAAACTTCATCAAATGACCTAGCATCATTTCAACAGTAAATGGATCCTTCAAAGTATTCTGTGCTATTTGCAACCTTTCCAACAAAGATGCATAGACTTCAAAGCAGAGACGACTACTGCTTTTCCTATTTTTTGCTGATGTTGGAACTTTTAGTTTTCAATTTTAAAAATTATAATTTGCATATTTAATTATTTGCTTCTAAAACATCAACTTCCAGTGCCATTGTACCTACATCTGGAAGCTGATGTCTCTAAGGCATGAATTTTTTTGTTAACACTTTTTCTGTCAAGTTATTTACTTGTTAGAAGATAATGGTGATATGGATGTGTCTTTTGAATACCAAATAGCAATTGCAAAGTTGCTGCTCTTTCTGCAAATGCTTCCTGCCTTCTTGATGCTACAGATACTTGCTTCAACCTCTAATAACAGAGGTAGGTTTTAATGTGCCTTTTTAAATAAAGGAATGCAAAGTATGAGAAAAAGATATTGCATCATCACTGACCTATATAAGAAACCTTCAAGAATATAGCTCGGTTTGTAACATATTGGATTTTAACTGGCTACTGTAATTTAAAATAGATAAAATTGGCAGGGTCACTATAAAATTATATATTTCTATCAGAAATCTCTGTGCTTTATCAAGTAAACAGGCTATGTTTCTGAGGGGGCCCAAGATATATAATGGAGTTTTAATGATATCCCCAGGAATCCAGTTTTAACAGCCTAATTTAAAACTCTTGGGAGACAGTCTTTCCAAGGGTAATACAGGGCTTTCAGTCAATATGCTCACACCTCTAAAGAGACTTCATTTACCCTGGACATACTATTAATGAGTCACTACACTAGATCACTGGCACTGAGCCCAGGCAGCAGCATTTGACTCTAGAACCAAATTTACCTTAGGCTGGCAGATGTGTAGATATGGGGGTTTGGCTCAGAGCCTACATGAAATATTATTCCCTCTTATATCTTAACTGACATTCAAAATTATGAGAAGATGGCAATAGCACTGTCTCAGTGCCCTAGACACATTTTCACATGTGACTTCTCCAACCCAGCAGCCACGAGGACTTTCCCAACACTTCAGCAGTGTGGGCATTATTCAGTGTTATGCTTTTCCACAGTATTTTTCTGGGCTTTCTCAAAGGATTGGATTTTCAGCTGTACTTCATTGAGATAGCCACGTATTTCTGTCCTCCACTGTAACTAGCAATGGTTACACGTTCCCAGAGAAAGTTTTGACACTTGTGAAAAAGATATGCTTTGGTACAAGATGTGTTTCAGCAGGTACAAGAAGAGAGGGTGTTTCTAAGGCACTTACCTCTGATTTGTTAGTCTACATGGCTTTGTACTGGAAGTGGTTACAGGCTGTATAAAAAGCATCCAAATTAATCAATCCATTTATTAAAGGCTTCAGGTCAGTCATGTTTGCTTCTCTTCTCTATCACGCATTTCACATGGATGATTGAGGCAACCTGATGAAGATTAACCATGCCAAGTGCAAAGTCCTACACCTGGGTCAGGGTAATCCCAGGCAGAGAAGAGATTCAGAACAGCCCTGCAGAGAAGGACTTGGGGGTGTTGGTCAATGGAAAAATGAGCATGAGCCGGCAGTGTGTGCTCGCAGCCCAGAAAGCCAAATATATCCTGGGCTGCATCAAAAGGAGTGTGACCAGCAGGTCGAGGGAGGTGATCCTGCCCCTCTACTCTGCTCTCAT
>JAOEHY010040848.1:0-72518 GCA_025447955.1 Psilopsiagon aurifrons
AAAACCCTCACCCAGAAATGCTGTTTACGATGATCTCTCTGCAGTCCAAAAGAGAAATGTATCCACATTTGCCACAAGCTTGACTGGAGAGGGCAGGTCTGCCCGTCCGCACTTGCTACCTGAGTGAGCATCCTGTGCTGAACTGGAAAGGCAGTTTGAATCTCTTGGCGAATGGAAAACGGTTTGTATAACCTTGGCCTTTTCTTATGTAACAGACCTGCTGCTTGTGTGTATCCAAGATCAGAGAGAGGGACCTGGAACCTACTGTACGTTTCCCAGAAAAGCCATTGTTATTATATAGCTATACCTATTCAAGCATATGGAAGGCACAGGTGCTCTGTGAGCAAAATTTGGCCTGCAGTTCTTTTATCCTGGTGAGGAGGAATGAGTTGGAGAGAGTACAGCCCAATACTCAGAGCCCAAATTACATTTATGGGGCCAAAAATAAAAAGGAAAGGTAAGCTCAGTACCCCTGAACTGCAGTTACTAAGAAACCGAGCCCTGCTGTTCATGTACACAAACCCTGTGTAAAGCAGAGCTGCACAACATAAAAAGGTGAGGTTTTCTGGAAGCAATAGAGATAGAAGATTCCCATCTTTCCCCCCAAGCCTTTATCTTCAGCAGGAACTAGTTAAAATTACTGTGTTGAACCCAAAGGAAGGCTTAAACACAAGTGACTGTAACTGAAAATAATCTGAGATTCCACTGCAAGAAACCTCCCTTGTGTTCCTGTTCCCATGATTGCTCATAACTGATGAGTTATGCTATTTCATCTGTTTTTCTTCTATCTAAATCTTAAGCTTTCTTGATGAGCCTTGTGAGTTCCCTTCAACACCATTACCTTAGGCTCTGGGGTGGAAAAGTTTACTTCTTTCAGTTTCTGTGCCTCTACATCTTATTCCGGGAAGCTGCTGACATGTCACCCACTTGCTTTTCCCCCTTATAAACTTTGACATCCTCTTTCATGATAAGCTTGCAGCAGGGAACAGGGTTTATACATACCTCTAATCAAGTGGCAAACTGCTGTGAAGAAGACAGCTCTCTGTCCTGACTGTGGTCACCACCCATCTGTAATGCCGGTGCACGGCTGACCTCACAGCAAGCTAATGCACTTTTAGCTTACCATTAAAGTGAAGAGGGAACACCTGTGAGCAGAGGGAGACAGAACTCTGGTCTCAGCAGCTGGCCTTTATATCAGCTTAGGGAAACTGGGAAAGTGCTCTTTGAAATGGCATCTTCATGATGAGTCTAAGCTACTAAAAAGAGCTGTCATACTTCCTCCCTTCTGTCACCACCAGCTGTATGCTTCTGCTGCCTAAGAAGCACAGTGCTGACACTCATTTGGCTGCTCAGAAACTGGCCTCATTGAAAACTAACCCAGTCTCTTGACAAGATAAGGATTTCAGTGGGATCAGCTCTTTGTATTGATTTACTTGTTAAGGCTGGTGGCTTTTTCCTCTGTGGGCTGGTAAAATATGTAGATAGTCATGTTGAAGAATATGCTTTGGTTGCAGATGCAATTTAAATTAGCTTAAGCTGATTGTAAAATATCTGTTTGAGAAGAATAAGCCCAGCTAGGGTACCAGGGAGGACACATCCTCCCCTTCCTTCTCTAGTGTTTTCCTTAGAATTTCTAGTCTGCTCTTAACTGATCTGGGTTTTGTTGTTATTTAATGCCCTGTTATCTCCCTCACTGTTCTCTCCCCTTCCACAGGCTCCTTTGAGATAAACCCTCGCAATTGGGCAGGAGGAGATGAGTAACGTGATATATGCATAGAATTAGTAAAATTAACATGCACAAATATCATATGCACTCAGTGATCCATGGCAGCTACAGATACTGATAAGTCTTCTCCCGTAATTGAAAGAGGCAGAGCCTTGTGCAGGAGTGAAGCACAGCTGTTGGACATGAGGTTTATCCCTAACTTTAAGCTAGTTCCAATTTAGTGTGAGATCCAGAATGGCACTTCACACCTAGGCAGAGTCTGTGCATGATGTACTGTGTACAACACCTGAAAACTATCAGTTGTAGGCCCAGAGAACTGGAGAGAAGGAAACTATTCTGTTTGTTTCACAAAGGTAGGAGGTATGGAGGTGTGAGGCAAAGTAGTGTGCAGCAATACAGGCCTGTGGGTAACTTTGTGTGCTCTGTGCAACAGTGCAAAAGCAAGGAGAAGTCTAGCCAGAGAGGGAAAGACATTGAGAGAAAGGCTTGGGAAAACAATCAAGAAAGGCTTGACATCTTATGTTTACCGTGGCAGACTCCAGGCAGAATGGGCTCAGTTACAGAATTGCTACACAAGCTGTAGCTCCAGGGTTGGTGTAGCTTACAGTACTCCTTGGTCCAAGCCACACTTGTTTCTGAAAGACACAGTGATAGGAAGGAGACCTCCCTGAATTTGGGCACCTGCTGGCTTCTTTTTCATCATGGTTGCAAACCCCTTCACAACATACTGGATTCTTCAGGGGAATCATGTAAGAAATACACCAAGTAGGAACTTAGTCATTGCCCAGATGAAGATAATGTGTGGACTGTGCTCACTGGAAACCACAAGTATCTAAATTTAGCTCAGTTTGCCTTAACTGCTGTATTGGTAATTGCCTAGGAGGAGCAGACTAAAATAAATCCACCTCTAAATTTTGTAGAGAGCAGAGCAACATTGGCATAGTCTAAGCTCTTCTTTCTCATTTCTCCCAGATGGAATGTCCCATGTTCCTTGTTCAGACAACTATAAACAATCTGGAATTTCCCTTAAAGAAACTGTTTGACTTTTTCCAAAAGGAAAATGAAAAGAAAGAGAAGAAAACCAACCAACCAAAGCAACCACCATTCAAATACAGGGATTTTCAGCAGCTGATCGCAGTACACCTAGGAAAATATAAGTAAATTTCATCTTTGATTCTCCTCCCCTGTAGCAATCTGACAGGGAAAGATTTCTATGCCATGGCTCAGGGAAAGGAAAAACAGGGAAATGTGAGTAAAGCAGTGCCTATTACAACTAAACGTTATGTGTAGGACAGCCTACAGTCATTAAAGCACAGTCTCAAATATGAATACAAGCTGTAAAGTCAATGTCAGGTGCCTCTTTTATATCATAGGCTTTCTCCAGGCTAAGTAATAGTGAACCACCTGCACAGGAGCAGCAGAGAAGAGCAGGACATCTGTGCGAGATCAATATGTCTCTGTCTCAGAACATGTCATGGACCCTGGGCAAGGCTGTCTGGGACACTACACTCTCTCAGCAGTGCAGCCAGCTTCATGAATTCACTGGGGTAAGGATGAACACAAATGGTTATGGTGTTAACTAGTAGACATGGAAGACCTGTGCTTAGAGAATTAGGAGAAGAAAACCAAAAACCAACAAAAAGATACATTTTGCTGGTGCAGATATGCGTTGTTGGAAGAGGAAAAATGTAGTCAGGCAGTGACTCTCAGAGAAACAGTTTGCTTAAAGACTTTATCAAGACTGTTCTCATTGCAGATATCATAGAATCATAGCGTGGTTTGGCTTTGAAGGGACCTTAAAAATCATCTAGCTCCAACCTCTCTTAGGAGCTACTACTGATGAGTAGTAGCTGCTGTCTTCTAGGAAGAGAGAGATTGCAGTATTCTGTGGAAAGAATGCTGCTGAGGATCTTCCTAATCTCCTTCAACTGGGGACATTGTAATGCCCTCTGAAACCAAGTTGTGTTTTTGCTTTACCATAAGGGATCAAATATCCATGCTAGCAAGATAAAAACATCTAAAAAGGCTTTTCTCCATTATGGAGACAAGATCGTGCACTAAGATTTACTTCAAATAATAAGGTAAAGGCAAAGGCATCTAGTCCAGATTCCTTGCCTTTCTGTATTCATTTTCATTGGACATGGAAATTCACTCATGAGTTGGAGGTCAAAAGGTTGAGAACCCTTTTCCAGAGCTCTGCCATGTTCCCAATGCAGGTGGACTTCCCTTCTTTTCAGATACTGCATGTGTGAGCAACGTAGCAAGCCAAAGACTCTTTTGCAGCTATATATTCTTATTTGGCTTCATTTTTTCTTCTCCGATTTGTGAATGTTGTGCATGGTTAGACATCTCTGGGAATTCCTGTGCTATAATATTTGGACTCAAAAGTCATTTTATGGGTAACAGGGTTTCTCTTGTTTCAGCTGTTTTCAGATATGGGAGGGTACAGCCTGAGGATGTGGGAGGTAAAAGGGAGGTGGATGGGAGTCTCAGTGGCATGCAGAATGGATTCCTGTAGCATGGTTAAAAATCACTACAGACTTGGGTCTTCAAATGCTATATTCTCAGCATCTGAAACTGCTTTAGCATAACTGTATGGGACAATAGAGGTTGTTGCAAAGCAATTTTGAAGAGCTCACCGAGCCTGTAAACATTTTCTGTAGGGGGTAGCTGCATGGTGATTGTATGTTTTCTTTCAGGCTAGTGTCTACAGAGGTGCATTGACATCTGGGGGGAAAGTACTAAATGGAAGAAAAACATAAAGGGAAAGGGACCCAGTACTGAAAGCTTTCATCCTTACTTGTCCCACATTAGCCCTTAGTAATTAAAATGAGTCTGATTTGCCTTTGGTCTTCCAGCTCCAAAACATGTTTGCCTGAAAAATTTTGTTGGATATACTTCGCATGTTTTGATAATGTGACTTATAACACTTCTGGAAAGCTATATAAATACATCCATGTACAACCACATACATACATGTACACACACTGCATATAGACTTAGGAAAATATATGGCACTCTACACCTCCATGCCTGTATGTGGCAGCAACCACAGTAAAGGAGGGGAGGTAGCTCAAAATAGCATGTACAGTCCTTTATGGAGTTGTTATTAAACAGAATGTGGTCTTGCCGTCCTGGCTGGTGGAAGTGTTTTCTTTCTGTGGGACTGGTTCCAGGGGAGTTGCGTCTGAGGAAGGAGGATCCTAGGAAGAGGGGATGGGTCTCAATGAGACAGTCTGATGGAGGACATTGGAAAGGATCCATGGTGGCTTGAAGAAGCATTCCAGAGCAGGAAATACAGGATACATTATTTCTAATTAAGAAGATAAGAACATCACTCGTTTGACTGTGCAGGGCTAAAATCTCTTATGTGCCTGTGACATAAATGCCAGGCCATTGTGGCAGATTTGGTGATAGCATCACATTGCTGGGACTCTCTAGTTTAACACAGAGTGAGTTTTCCTCACTGTTAGACTGAAACACCACACACCACTTTCCACATAACACATACAAGGTTTGTCCTGATGTTGGTGACATACAGACACGTCTGGTACAGAGCTGGATGGAAGCTTCACAACAGCAAGTTAGGACAGGACACAAAGAGGAGGAATCTGATGCTGGGGTTGGAAAAGGGACTGGCACTGGGTAGCAAGACTGTGGGTTCACATTTCAGTTTTAAATCAGTGCTTCTCAGGCTGTTGGTCTCATAGCAGGATGAGAATTGGATGATCCAGAGGGAGAGGAGCATGTCTGCACTTCCAACAGCGTTGTATCATCTGCTTCTGATTTAGGCAGGCCATTAGGCCATATCTAGTAGCTCTTTTTTTACCATCCAAGAATTTTAAGCTCTAGCCATAGAAGATACTGACACTTTTCCATTGATTCTTACAGGGGCTAAGCAGTGTCATTTGTCCTGCTTTATTCAGCTAATCTTTGCTGTGTTCCATTTGAAGTTAATTTGCTCCCTTCCATTTTACCTGCCTTTGCTACTGAATAGATTTCCACCCTCTTCTTGGTATGTATGTCTGCATAATTGTGTTCATACAATTAACTGTGACTTCTGTAAGACACACATATTTAACTCCTTTAGGGTTCTGTTTTCTGGGGGTTACTTGGTTTTGTCAATCCTGTGTAAGTGTCCCAGGCCTTGTTCCTGGCTTCTGGGTTTTGGTTTTACATTTTTGTTTCAAAATGGCCTCTAAATTGTCACTATTTGTTTTTAAAATGTGGTATGTCAAATGGAATCAGTTATTCCACACATGTTTAAGCCGTGAGACTCTGTGAAAATAACGTGTCTCTGGACCTGGAAGGTGTACTTCTGCATAGAAAGAATGACTCTTCTTTTAAATTTCACATTATGCTCCAAAGATGGTGTGCAGCTGCTGAGTGCTTCACCCAATAGAACTATTTTACCATCATAATAGTTTAAAGTTATCCCCCAGATAAGTACATCTCCTCTGGATTTAGCTGCTTAGGCCTAACATGAATTGGTTCTGTGGTATCTGCCCCAAATGCTTATCTCCATTTTCTGCTGATTTCTCATCAGACCGGGTGGCAAATCTATATGTTTCTCTTATATTACTGTCTTACAAGCTCTCATGTTCCAGTAGTGGATGAAAGCAGTAAATAAAAAGGTATAAGATCATTCTTGCCGCACACTTCCCTAGCTCTGCACTTTGCCAGCTGCAAGGGTATTTTCTGTGCAGTTCCTCAGACAGAGAAACAGCAAATTTGATTTAAGCGTAAGATTCTGTGGCATATTTGGTCATAATCCAGCATTTCGCAGCTCCCATTTCTTTTCACAGTTCATTTGCTTAAGTGGGGAAAAGCACATTTAGTTTTTTCCTTGCAAATTCCTCATAAACCTTCCATTGCTGTCTTTCGCACTCGTTTCTGTGTGGAAAAACTGCAAGCTTCTAACTTGCTTTTCTATGACTTTAGTTCTGAGTATATCATCTTAATAGGTCTTCTATTTTTACCTTCTGTTCTTCAAGCTAAACAGCTATTCAGTAAACAGACAGCTATTAGCAGCTTTTAGGTTGCTGTTCCTATATGGCAGACAAGTCACATTTTCATTTTTTCATATTGTTTCCTTTATAAATTTGCCTCAACATACTTTGCCCTCCACGTCACTTGCAATGCTTCAAGTTGGCCAGATATGTTTCAGTCACTGTTTTTACTATGGAGCAGCAGATGTTTGCACAAGCAGCGCAACAAAGCTTCTGGGATGCAAGCAAATGCTCATTTGAAAGGCCAGTGCTTGAATGAGGCATAGGTGTGGCAGAGACTGGCTTCATTTAGCTAGCGCACTAATCCCATTGTCCACTGTACTGTCTTTAATGCTGTGAGGCTGCGCAGGACTTTCTAACTTCCAGCCAGCTGAGGGAGGAGATGCGGCTCAAAGCACGGGCAACCCAATCACAGAGCTACCTGCTATTGCGCAGCCATGATTTGGAAGAGATGGGCTGAGTGTATGGGTACATGTGCACAAGGCTGTCTGTCCAGTATGGGGGTTGCGGGCACACAAGGAGAGGCTGTGGTTGATGTTCAGGACCAGTTTAAGCTTCCCTCCCACAAATATAGCTTTAAACATTCTTGCATCACACAGCTTAAGGTAAAAAAGATAAAAAAATCTACTGCCCAGATACGGCTTTTGTACAGAAATATGGATTACTGGTTTCCAGTGTTGGTTAAATTGTTATGTGCCCAAATCCTTGCTTATGGGGCTATGGAAAACTTAGCACTTGCAGTGACAGCATTTTTATTAGTGTGGATTTAATGATACCCTTCCTGGGTTAGACCAATTTGTCCAAGAGGGATCTTTCCTTGCTCAGCTGCTCATTGTTGTGTCTTGTACTCTCTGGCCACAAAAGACACGATTCTATACCTTGTGTTCATAGCTAGGGAGATGGGGAGAGTCATTGTTTATGAACTCTTGATTCTGCCTTTATTTCTGCTTGCACTGACTAGTTTTGTCCATAGAGTTAACAATCTCGAACTTCTTTAGTCTGAAGTAATTTATCAACCAAAACAAAGTTACATTGTCTAGGTAGCCTTTTCTTGTTGGCCATCTTCATGCATTTTCTCCTTCATCCTAATCACGACCACATCTCTTCGACCTGTCATAACTACCCTACTTGTTGTCTTGTCAACCTTAAGTCTTATTTCTTTTCAATTCTTTATGTTGATGAATTTAGCAATAAGACTTCTGCTTTCACATGCCATGGAAAAGGAAGGGTTTGAGTTTTTGCTAGATTAAAATTTAATAGATAATCTCTTGCCTTCATTCACTGAGTATCAGTAAACTGGCAATTAGATGAGATCAAGACTAATTTTATCTTGAAGATACAAGGTCAAAGGAGTTTTTCACTATTTTTGGTGGTGGTGGTGGTGTTTTCCCAACATCTGCTCTGATGGATATATTTTTCAGTATCATGTTGTTCTCAGACTATTGCATGTCAGGTACCAAATGTAGTTCGACAAGTGTTTGGAGTTGAGAATGGTGAAAAAGATCAGCTCTATTTTAGTGCTTTGAGTGGTGCAAGCCTGGTGTAGCATGAATCTCTGATTAAAATAATGATTCTATGCAACTGCACGTGCCATTAAGGAGAAAAGCAAGCTTCTGTGGTTTAAAACAGCCTCTGAGTTTGTTTTTCAAGGTTTATGCTTGGACTTTTGGGGGCAGATCTGAGATTTGACTTCCCCGCTGAATGGGAAGGCCTCAGCGCTGATACAAATTTTGGAGATGTTCTGAGTTGGAGCAAAACTGATTTGTGTGTGAAGGATAGCCAAGTCTGTGCAACTTGGGCAGGATGAGAGATGTGGGTTTTAGAGCAACACATCACTGTGACTTTGTTTGCTGGACAAAGCTTTTATGTTTAAGCTTTGCAGGGGCCTGCTGGGATTGTTGGAGAGGGTCAAGCTTAGAGCTCTCTTGACAAAGGTCCCGTGTGAGTTTACTGCACATTTCACACCTATAACAGTACTCGGCATTAGCTCAGTGAAGACTCTATTCATAAAGCAGAAGTGCAAACATCTTCAGCCATCGCAAACCATCTTTGCAGGATGTATTTTGTCCCCTCTTGGCTCCCTATACACAAAAGTGTTTATACATACTTCTCTCCATGTGAGAAAATGGTACAGATGAATGCTGCTTCTGCTCCAGGGGTGAGGGCATACCTGGCATGAGTCTTGAGTAGTACCTCCAAATAGCAGCAGTAACACTCACCTCTCAGCTTCCCCACAGAGAACAGTCCAGCTCCTCATGGTAATTCTGGGACAGCTAAAGGAAATAGGAATGGAGAGAGATGCGCGTATGCATATATGGACATACATGTGTTTGCTCTTGTACTCTCAGGTGAAGGGCTCAAGAAACTTTCCAGGTTAGCTTGTGTCTTACTCTGAGCTCTCCCGGCCTTTCCATGTGCATCACTTTTGTTCCAGCTTCATCTCCCCCAGCTCACAATCTGTCTGTCGTGACTCACACACTCTCTGGCTTTGATTTAGACTCCATCTGCTTTCTCAGCCAGTCAGATCCCAGTTCTTCTGTAACACACCGTAGGAGAAGTGTGGGACTGGAGTAGAACATAGATCTGTATTCAGGAGAGAGGAGGGGGAGGTGTATATTAACTCCTGCCTCGGAATTTCTCCTTGTCTCAGAGCTAACCTGCAAAATGCAAGTCTTGTACTTGGTAGTACAGTAAGGCAGGGGCTGACCTGCAGGAACTTGTCCTTCCTGAGGGTGTGTGGAGCCTCAGATCAGATTTGGTCTCAGAGTTGCCACTCCCCACATATTTATGTGTTTTTAAAAGGCATGTCCTTCCTCCTGCACTGATTTAAAAAACCACCACCGTTCCCGGAGAAAAACCAGCAGTTGCTTTGCCCCTTTCTCTGTAGGCAGGGGAAGGTGACACAAAGGTAGGAGGGAGGCTGTGTGCTGATGCCTGGCAGCTAGAAATGTGCCACAACCCTCTGGTGGAGGCAAGCAGCTGGCGTGTTCAAGAAACTTGCTCTCAGAGCACCACAATCTCCTCACAAGGACAGGGTGACGTCAGAGAAGATCATTTAGCCAGGGAAAGGCTGTTCCCAGTTAGCTTATAGAGGGGGATCATGTGGCAAACATAATATGGAGCTGATGCGCTCTGAATTCCAGACAGCAAAACCAAATCTCTCCCTCATTAAGGAACTCCTCATGTTCCTTATACCCAGGTAGTGGAGATTTCCCTTGTCACAGACTCTCCCACCCATGAGCAGCATCAGAGAGGAACTGGTGCAAGGTCAATCCTTGGCATTAAAGCCAAGTGGAAATTTTCCTAAACAGACTGGGTTAGAAGGAATGGTTTTTATGTGCTCCTGAGACAGCTTATGAAAAATCACCCATTAAGGTGAAATCGGTCACTTTGAGTTAAGTGATGCTCTGCTAATATCAGGAAAGGGGATGTGGCCCAGCATCAGGGAGAATACCCTGCAAGAACGTATTCTCAGAACCTAAATTTCTTCTCTGTTGCTGATAAGTGGAAACACATCCGATGGGACTTCATCTGAATGTTATGACGACCAGAAATGTGACAGAAAGAAATGCAGAATGTTAGAGGAAAGCCACAGCAGACACAGAATTTGATTTTGCCTATTTACTGAGAAAACCTCACAAGAACAGTGAGTTTAACAAAGCAGCATCTTACGTTCGGATGCTGAGGTTTTGCATGCATGACATCTTTTTGCAAGACAGAGATCAACATCTCCTCCAGATTTAAAACTGGAATAGAGGGGGATGCTGCAGAAAAGGGTTGAGGTCTTTACTGTTAGTCACAGCAGAGACAAGCTGGAGAAAGTGAGAGCTGGAATTCCAGATATGCAGAAATATGTGGAAAGGAGGCAGGGTAGAATTACCAGGAAAGAGAGCAGGATTCTTCAGGGATAAACCTGTTTTGAAGGTGTAGAAAATGTGGCTTCCCTCTGCTGTAGTTCTTGTCAGCCTGCTAACATTCCATAATTCCTGTTTTAGTTCCTATATTTTAAGACTATAACTTTGTAAAAATGGTGATTCAGAGAGACAGACACAGGTATCTGAAATGTAGGTGCACACATGCTGGTTCACTCCTCATCCTCCAACACTGAGGATGCCCCCACTTAAGATTTTCCCATTCTATTTAAAGACTCCAGACATGATAGGAAAACAAAGAGGCTTTCCTCTCCTCCAGTGCTTTTCTTAGAGCCCTGGCTGAATTCAAGACAGGAGACATGGACTAAATGTTTTCCTCCTATTATTTTTAGGGCATGGCTCAGCTAAAGGACAGAGGAGAAGCTCCTAACTGCACACCCACCCAAGAAAATCCCAGGGTTAAAACTGAGAAAGAGGAAAGATGTTCTACATGGGAATGTTGGGGGGGATGCAAGATAAGAGCTAGAGAAAAGGAACTGTGGAGACACGGACAGGATTGCACGCAGAAGCAGCAATATGCTCCTAGGCTGGAGGTTTGGCTGTGTTTACACTGGTATGTGCAGCCAGCTGTGACAGAGATGACACCAATTCCAAGATGACACCAACTGAGAATGAGCAAAGCTGCTCCTTCTCCAGTTTCCCCATGGCAGATTGAACCAGAGCATCCTGACTGAGCCCAGCAGTATTCATGTCCTCTTACAATCCCTTCAAACCATGTTATATAAACATGGCAGAAGCCAAAGTATTATAAGCCCAATCTTAACCACCTTGCAGTCCACATCTGACTCCTGCACACACCCATGCAGTCCAACACTTTCCACAGAAAGGAGGCGGCAGTAGAAAGGGTTAGTCTGATGCCCCTTCTCCCAGCTGAATCAATCCTCTGTGGCTATTGCAAAGAACATCCAAAAGCTTCTCTTTGAGGAGCAAACACAAAAAAACTGGCTCAACTGAAGAGTGTGAATGACTACTCCCCTCACACCAGCTATAAGGGGACATCCTCATCCTCATCTTCATCCTCATCCAGGTCAGTGGAGCGTAGGCTTATGTCCTTGAGGATGTCTGAGATGTTTTCAGCAACTGGCCCTGTCAGCTCCATCTCTTCCAACTCGGTATCAGTGGCAGAAGCGGAGAATGGGACTTCCCCCTCTTCATGGAAGTGTGAGTGCTGCGGGGAGTGCGTGCTGGGAAGCAGTGGGCTCTCTGTGCGCAAGTCCGCTGCTTGCTCTGCTGCCGCCATGGAGTTGCCCTGCCGGCTCCACGCCTGAGTGGCCTGAGTGGCTTTCTCCGGGCTGATGGAATTCCGGTTGGTGTCACGGAAGCTGGCAAGTGGTGGGCGCAGGCGAACCCCGGAGCGTGTGGAGCCCTCTATTGCCTTCTGGAGCTATGAGAAGAGAGAAAGCTCAGCAAAAATGGATGAGAGGAAGGCTGACCCAGCCCTACCCAGCAGAAGTCATCTACTCTCCAGGGTAAAGGAATCACAACTAGAAAAGAGTCACAGCTCTGCCTCCGGGGCCTGCGGAGATCATATTTTACACTGGTGGTGTAATTTTTCATTCCCTGGTAAATAACAAATTCCATACAGTTTTCAGAGACAGTAGTAGCCATCAGTTAAGAGCCCTATGTTCATGGAAAGGATGCGCCATGTAAAATCTCTGTAAGCAATACCTGCTCCCTCCTCTGAAATACAGTCATATATTCATCTCCATGGCTTCCAAAGCATTGACTCAGAAGCTGTCAACACTGGGCTGAAAAATGTATTAAAATATTCCCAGCTGGATCCTCCAGCACCTGTAGATTACTGCATTGATCCACGGGACATTGGCAGTTGATTACAAGGAGATGGAAGGATCTGGACTTACCTCTTCCAATGCCAACACTCCCCTCAGCTTTCCCATACTGGTGACATAGGCATGGCTGAGGCCCAGTAAGGAGAATAATGTATGTGTCTATGAGCAAAAACACAGAAGAGCAGTTCAGGGACTTTGGGCTGGTAGCATACTACTTTGTGCTACAACTGGGATTTGGGATGTAGAAATGGGAATGACAGAGGCACATGAGCGCAGTTATCTCAGTGAGAAACTCCCATTCCCCTTCCACTTTACTAGCTGGCAAATACCACCCTTTGGTTCTTCTGCTGTGCAGCCATAGCTGGGAGTGTGCTGATGATGGAGAGCACACTCTCAAGGTAACCCCTATCCTGCATCTGGCAAACAGAATCCACATACAGCATCCTGTTTATCTGGGGACTTATGCAGATTTAATGTTGCTGCTGGAAATCAAACTAACACATAAAAATATGCAAAGCCAGAACCTACTTAGGTTATTTATTCCAGTGCCATCCTTAACACCAGAAAATGACTTTTTTTCCTGTTCCAGAGTATTTCCTGTCAAAACTTATTTTTGCTGCTGCTTACCAGCGCAGTGGAAACCCTGAGAACAAGTTATTCCCTTTTTTGAAGCCTCCTGAAAAGGACAGCTATCATGCTGCTATCCATCATGACTGCTTTAGCCTACATAGACCGCGTTGTACATGTCTCACATTGATTATTCCTGCATTTTTTGTGCATCCAAGTTAAGCTGACTTGTCTGTTACTTCAGTTTCTCATTTGCTCTTTTTCATGAGAGGTATAAAACTGTCCCCATTTGCAGTCTTTAGTTATAACTTCTTGTAACCCCTATGTTCTCAAAGATAAATACTAATGGCTTTCAGATTACTTCAGACAGCCCTTTAGAAAACACCAAATTCATCTTAAGTATGTGCCAACCTGTTCTTATTTTGCTCAAGGCTGAGATCTTACCCCTTTCATAAGAATGATTAATTAATTCTGCACATTTGCTGACTCTTCATGTTAAATGAGTATTGATAAAGACATGCATTGTGCACTCGGGCTTCAGCAGACTGCTCTCCCTTTCCACTGAGTGAAAGCTCAGTCCTCTCCTACAATGATTGCTTTTATCCTCAGTCATCCTGTGCCAACTCTAGAAGCTGTATGATCCAGACTCCTTGTTCTTCACATAAATGAATAGCCTATGACATATAGGTGGCTTCAAGCAACTCTTCTCAAGCACTGAGGCAGATTTTACCCTTGACAGAAACACTCTGAGAAAACCAGGACTAGTTCCTCCCAGGCTGCACACTGACAAGCAGGGAGTAAATCTCAGCGTAATGCCCACAGCAGCAAGGCATACAATGCTTCTGTTAATGCAGTGGCTGAAAGATCTTAAGTGGTGTCCAAATCTACTTTAGTAAATGCACTTAAAAACTTCTTATCATGTAGCCTTTCATTCTGCAGGAGACTGGAGGTATGCATAGAAGGTTATAGGAACAAGCTGACCTCTGTAGCTGGACATCAAAGTAGTAGGTGATAGCAGTTGAAGGGGAAGACAAGAAGAAATAAGTCATAGACTAGAATTGCAATGACAGGGTGGAGAGAAAAAGTGTATGCCTCAGGGAGACGTGTACCCACCTTGTGCAGGGAAGTTCTCTCCACTAGTTGGAAAGGGGAAGGGTCTATGTGGCAGCTGTCTAAGCACACGTTCTTGTTCAGTTCCTCCTGTTCCCAAGCATCAATCTGATAGAGGAAAAAAAGAAGAATCTCCTACAGTAATCAGCAGTGTTTCTGTCTTGTGTACCCAAACTAGTCCTAGTCTCCTGTTAACGCTTCTTCCTTCCTACGTAGATCATTCCTCTTGCCCATTATATCACACCCCTCAAGTTTCCCATCCCTTCCTTGCCAGATGTCAAGTCCCTGTGGTAACAGAGCAAACCCAATACCTCAGCGGTCTTCTGAGAAGGTAAGGTTTTGCTCCTTCCTGCTTAAAGAGGAAGTGAACGTCTTAGCTTTCCCTTCTGACTGCATCTTCCCCTTATCATTGAAAGATGATTGATTTTTCCTTTGTGTAAGACAGAAAAGAACAACACCTATCCATTGAAAAATTTAGGTGAGGGGAAAGCTGTAGAGGTCCCTCGTCCAAAACCCTGCTCACAACAGGGCTGAATTCAAAGCTAGATCAGATTAGTCACATCTAGCAGAACCATCACTTATTGGTAAGAGCAGCCTGTTGTCCAGTTCTAAGAAGAAAATGGCTTTAGCTATGGCTGTGGCCATCACTAAGGTTGTTGGAGTTCAGGAAGTACTGCAAGTGATAGGAAATGAGCAAAAGAAACAATTAACCTCACTCCCTTTCTGCATCCAGTCTCACCTCTTCTGGCCTCATTGTTTCAACAGCTTCCACTGGCTCCTGTAGGAGAAAACACTGTTCAGGACAAAGAACACAGAACTTTACAGAGTACAGAAAGGAAAAATGTGCAGTCTCCCCACACCATGTGGTCCCCATTTTGTTCCAATTGGAGTATTACTGAGTGCATCAATTTTCTTTATACACATACATTATTAGGTGTACTCTGTACTAGCTGTGCTTCCCTTACCAATGAAGATTGACTATGGAATGCTGGTGGCCCAGTTCAGTTGCCTAAACATCTAGTACTGCTTTAGATGCTTCCAGGTATCCTACATGAGGTCCGACTATGGCCCTAGAGTAGATGTGTCTCCCATAGGCTTTGTATGATATCCACCAACCCTGTGCAAGCATATCAAGCTACCCAAGGGCATCTATCTGGCACAAGGTAAAAGCATTTATTTTTATCTCACCAAAACTGTTTGCCAAATGGGATAGAACTGCACTCTACTCCAGATTAGCCAAAATAACCTAAGTTATTCAGTGAGAAAAAACTGCCAACACTCAGTCATGATGGTAGCCTTTACACCTGAGCACAGATGGCTTTTTTAGGAAGAGGCATACTCCTTTACATGAATCACTTGGACAGAGTTCCCCACTGATGTTGTCAGAGTTCAGGATCACAAGTGTGTTCACGCTTTGGCCAAGTGCTGAATGGCTCTAAGTAGGAGGTTCTACTACCATCGCATTCTCTTCCCTCTTCAGACTAGTGGGCTCTCTGTATCCCTAACCTGGACGGCATTCTCAGTTTCACGTGCACGGCTGTAATGACACAAGAGCTGCTGGATCAGTTGCCTCCAACTCCTGAAATTGCCTGATGAAGGAAAACAAACAAATAAGAGAGGAGACAAACATACAAAGCCCTGTGTCCAACTCCTTGCCCAAAGGAGGTTTGGAAATAGTACAAGGAACAAAGTACAAGGCACATGACAGAGCTGAGTCAGTCACAATCTAGCATTCGATTTGTAATTTTGGGTCTGAGACATGCCAGAATGAACAGTCCCATGCGATATCTTTTCCTCAAGGAGAAGAAACAACTCATCACAAAGCAGCCCTTGCAGATATCATTTCTAGATCAGTGTCCCTGAATTAAAGAACCAAGCAACCAACCTGAAGCAAGACTACTGACAAAGCATGGATACAAGGGATAAACTGCTGTGATGAGAGGTTTCTGCAGTTCTCAAAGAGAATGTATTTTGGAGGATGAGTATGGAAAGGAGAGGGGAGAACATGGAAATTACTTCAAAGACAAAACGTATCAACAGCCTGAATATTGTGACAGGTACAAAGGAATCCATGGGTTGTGCCAGCAGTGCAACGGTGGGAATGAAAACCACTGCAGGATTATTCTCCCAGGCAGGACAGTCAGGAATTAGCAAAGAAGAGGAGATAGGGTTTGGTGCTGTTGGGAACAAGGCTGTGGAGGAAGGCTGGCCAGAAACAGTGACAGCTGGGAACCAAACTAAAAATGATGGCAGAAGACACTCCTGCTCTGCTTCCTCTTGTCACTCCTGGATCACTCAGTGCCAGCTTCACCTAAAATGTCTCACACACTCTCCTTGTTTTGATGTGATTCTTTTTCTGCTTTGGTAAGGAAGGTAGGTGGTTGTCCCACCACTCTACTGCCCTGGGAGCATAAAGTGGATTTTCCTATGCCTTAGGGATTTAGTCATATGTCAATGACGTTAAGGAATCAGGATATGCTACATGCCATATTATGTGCTTCAAAGAGCCAGAGCCCTGTCCTCTGTATTCATTCTCAAGATTGGGCTACACCTCTGTGCTTACTCACTCTGCACATTTCAAGACATGTAAAGGAAAAAAAACCCACCATCCTGATTCAAATATACATGATTTATGGATCAGAAATGAACTACGAGGGTGAAGAAGGCAAGAGCTGGGACTTTTCCACACAGACTGCAAAAAATTTCCAGGGATATAATATTGCAAAGGATGGAATGGGGAGCACTGACAGTTGCAGCCTGAGTGGGTTTACTTTTGCCATGCTTTCTGAGGGATCACAAACAAAAACACATTTACAGATATGATGAGGTGATGCTGAAGTGCATTAACAACCTTTAACACGGGAACAGCAGAGAAAGCTCCTTCTCTCAGGCTCTGAGAAATCAGCACCTTGCCCAGGCATGTACACACAGTTAGCGTGAAAGCTTCTACAAGCTGCCCAGGATGTGGCTGAGGCACACCAGAAGTTACCTGGGAGTTGCTGTGGCTCTGAAGGTTCAGGTATTTGTTTAAGAGGACCTGTTGGGCCATTGGGCTCCTCTGGGAAACTGGGAGTGGGACTTGGGGGCCGAGGCAGCTGTTATGGAAAGGAAAGAAAACTAAGTCCACCCTCTGTCATTTCTTTCTCAGCCCCTCCAAATGCCTTACTGCTTCTTAAGCAGTCTCTGTATTGTAATCTCTCCATTTCTTGTCCTCACCTCTCCTTTCTCATCTGTATCCTCATCTTCATCAACATAAGCAAAAGATTCATGCTTCAGCTTTGGCAGGGTTGCCCATGGTCCCTTGCTGTGCCCATCGTAGGGTGCCTCAGACAGCTTCTGCTGCATTTCTCTGTGGAGGAGCCGTCGCCGTTCTGGGCTTATATGTCTCTGGAGGAGATCCTGCAGTTCAGATCGCTCTACAGACCCCAAAAGGATCATGGTCTCTACAGAACACAGAGCAGAGAAGCCACTAAGCCACTTAAAGTTTTTTTCAACATCCCCTGCCACACACTCCCCTTTCCTCCCTCCAACTTCTTCAAAGTTATCTAACTAGAGCTATGCAAGAGTCGTTGACCAGCCCTGCTAGTTGCTGCTAGCACTCTGTGAGGCTGTGGGAAGCCCAACATTCCCGAGTTGTGCCACTCCTCAGCACCACATCAGAGGCAAGATCCTTCCCTGTTGCCACAGTTCAGTCCACAAACTTCCCACATAACTCCCTTATTACCTGTTCTATCTGTTTCGCTACCCACACTCCAGCTTAGCTGTCTGACGAGCTGGAACAGCCTTCTGTCATACACCATCCATAGCGGAAGATTTTCAGGCTGATTTTTATGTAGTGGGTCACACTGTCTCCTTCAGGTGTAAGCTGAAAGCTAGATTCTATGGCTCTTTAACCTGAGGCAGTCTCCAGGAAGGACCAGGTCCTCCACCTTGCTTACCTGGTGAGTCCACCAAAGGCAAAGTCTTAACAGTGGTGCTTTGGAGAAGAGTTTGCAAATCTCGGTATTTGCAGTTGGAAGAGACAAATTTCACATCTTGGACCATAATATCCTCAACAAAGATATTGTATTTGCTGTGAATTTAAGGACAATAAAGGGAATAATATATTAAGGATGTTTAGCAGATAAATCCCTTCAAGAAATACGTTAATGACCAGTTCTTTAAAGCATGTTCTCAGTACAGCTGAGAACAGAATATACAGAAGAATAATCTATGAGAGGAACCAAAGAGGACTTTCCAACAGAATCATCACAGATAAACTGGATTTTCATTACAGCTGTATTCCACTCCATTACCCCTCATGATAAAAATACACACATATATATGCATGTATATATATATACACACATATATATATACATATCTATATCTATGTATAGATGCCTTATATATACATACCCATGTATATTATTAAAAACAGGAAGATGCATGTATGAATAACTGAAGTTTGCCTGAAGCAAAATATCCAAATAGCATTATTTTTTGCTGGACACAAACATCCAAACCCCACTGACTCCAGAACAAAATGGAAATGAGACACTTGATTTTTAACTTCTGAAACTGGCGCAATGTGGTATTTTTAATGCAAGGGCCTAACACTGCAGAATGTTCAAACCTCTGCTCCATTTCTGTGTATGAACACTAATTCTATTGCACCACTTGGGTTTTTTTTCCTAACTGCAGGCATGTTCTGCCTGTTCATTTTCTTTGTAGTACTATCTCCTTTTCATGACCTTTTATTCTCTCATGATCTCATTCTCTTCTTTATTTCTTTGCCACTCTCCACCTCTGTTTTATCACTATACCTTATGTGATTCCAGCCCAGGTCTGGCAGGTAAGGCAACTTCTTCACCTGGATGATGCTATCATAGAGGCTAGGCTGAAGACTCTGGGCCACCATGTTGGCAAGAATGACAGCCACCATCATGGGGAGGATGTGAGAGATCTGACCTGTCAGCTCGAAGCAGATCACAGCAGTAGAGACAGTGTGGCTCACCGCTCCTGTCATTGCTGCTGCACCTTTCACAGGCAGGGTGCAAAAAGAAGAGAGAGAGACTGTGACTCTCATGCATCTCATGCATGTTGACAACAACCAGGAAATTCATGGGGACGGGACCAGGTGAAGGAAAAAAAGGACATGGAGACTCACCAATGACTGCATACCCTCCAGGTAAGATTTGATAAACAATACCATCAAAGAGGATTCCCTTGGGAAAAAGCGATGCCATGATTTCCCCAATAAGACGCCCAAATGCAGCACCTGGAAAATATCACTGACAGTTACGGAATTAACATATAAAGAACTCCCAGTCTGCGCTATGCAATCACTTGAGTATTTTCTAATGGAAACAATATCAAAACTTACATTAAAACGACACCGGGAACTAAGGAGTCACAACATACAGAAGTTAAGACTTCAAGAGGATAGAGGTACTACGATATGGAAATAGAGTTGACCCCTCATTCTTTCACTTAGGCACACCAGGCACAGCAGTATTTGTGATTTCCTCCCAGGCAGGAGGAAATTCTTGCAGTGTCAGCCCACATCACAGCTGAGACCCTTCACATACTCATTCAGTGAATGTCCAAACACTTACGGAGGTCTTGATCTGACCCCTGCTCACAACAGTGAGCAAAAGTGAGATGAAGTCACCCAGGGCCTTGTCCAGACAGGCTTTAACAGTCAGCAAGGATGGAGGTTCTCCAGCCTTTCTGAACACCTTAACCAAGGAAACATTTCTTTTTTTCTTATGTCCCATCAGAGTATCCCCTGTTGCAACTTGTGCCTTTACCTGTTTTTAACTGTGTGTCTATATGAGGAGCATTTCCTCTCTGTTCTCTGCTGCATTAGGTGGTGAAGGCCACCATTAGATCCTCTCTTCCCTTCTCTTCCACAGGCTGAACAAGCCACATCTCTTCAGGATCTCGTTTGTTTTGAGCTCCAGTTCCAACAGTCTCAGTGGCCTTCACTAGACTCACTGCACTTTGTCAAAATCTCTTGTACTGATGGACACAAAATATTCTGGAATCATGTCCAAAATGCTGAACGCAGGGGAATAACCAATTTCTTTGCCTTCTTGGCTAGGCTCTTCTTAATACAGCCTTGTTTGTGTTAGCCTTCATGACTGCAAGGATATGCTACTGACGCGTTCAGTTGCTGCCTGAGAGAACCCAGAGGTCCTTAGCACACAGCATTTCATTTAAGAACTGTGGGTACTTAGTGCTGAACTTCATGAGCTTGTACACTTTAGTCTAACATAACCTCCCTGTCTTAACTTTAGAATCATATTCTTTTTAATTTTTTGATTTTGGAATTAAAACAAGTTAAAAACCAGCAGAATCCATGTTACCATATTTCAGTCAGAAGAAATGATTAAGGGGTGGATTACACTGCAGGTTACTAGTTTTGAGGTTCTTTCTTCTGGTTGGTCTTCAGGGATGAAATGTGCAACTACTACTACTAATAGGTTGAAAGTTTCTCTGTAGGTGAAGAGGCAGAGCAATTAGAAGGCCCTGGCTCAGCAAGCCTCCCCACAATGTGGCTTTCCTTATGTAAAAGACAGGGATTTCTCTTTAACATTTGGATTTGAGTGGTGGGAAAATTACAAAAGCAGAGACTGAGAGGCTGGTAAATGGACTGTGAACTGAGCTTGTCATAGGAACCAAGTGATCAGTCCTCATCCACTAGAATAAACCTGCCTGGGTACATCTTCAATGTTTCATCCTCTCTCCCCCTGTCAGGCCTCAATGCAGCAATACAAAATTGAAACTCACCTAGGACAAAAACAGGCATGAAGCCTCCACAGGGGATTGGCATCGTGGTAGCAATAACAGCCATCAAGAACTGGAACAGAGGCAGAGGGTGCAGTTGTTACTGAGCAGCAATAGCGCTTTCGGTAGCCCGACACTACTGCTCAGTCTTTGAATCCATGAGGGATCTGGTGGTTCAGACAGAAAGTAAAGGATAAAGGGGCTGTGGGGTGTGAAGAGGAGATGGAGCAACTCTGACAACACCAACAGTGATGCAGAGGACCTCTGGTTGATTGCTGTGGTGGCAGGGAAGCTGAATCACCAAGGGGACGGATGAAGGAGAGAGCTCTTTGGCCTTGGACCTCAGAAATGGCAATTTCCCACTGCTCCAAAGAGCTCAGCTTTTCACAGAGCAAGGTTGTCAAAATTTCACAGGCTCAGAATGATTTCAGTGCTAAATGAACTCTGGAGATGTCTACCCCAGATCCCTGCTCCCAAAAAGGCAAATTCCTAAGTTAGATCAGGTTTCTCAGGCCCTTATCCAGGTCAGTTCTGAACATCTTGAAGGGTGGAGATTCCCCAGATTTTCTGGGCATTTTTGCCACTATTGACACACACTCAGAGGAAAATTTTTTCCTAAAGTCCAACTCTCCTAGGTTTCCTTTACTCTAGCTTGTGTCTGTTGCCTCTTGTCCTATCACTATGTTGGGCAAAATGACAAAATCCATACTGGTACTGCTAAGACCAAGTCAAATGATGACTTAGCCCAGCACATACAAGACTTCGTCTGGAGGCCATAGCCTAATCTTACACACACTTCAAAGACCAATATGCTCAGACTTTCTCAGGCAGTATGACAAGAGAGTTCCACAGTTGAGGGAAACACAGAGAAGGCTGCTGTTTTGAAAGCCTGTACTAGTACATGTGCTGGCAAGATGTCGCTTGCTGCAGCAGTATCACTGAGAGGAGAGAGACTACCACGGTGCAGCACATCAACAGCAATACTTCCAGGTGTTTCAGAAACATATTCTCCTCAGGTAAGCAAACCCTTCCTTTCTGAGGCCCACCTCTGAGACAGTGATGCCTCTCCAGGCATTGTTGTAGCTATAGACAGATGAGATACTAATCTGTAGGTCAGTTTGGTGAGAAAATCTACTCAAGGCAAGTTTTCCACTGTAACTCCCATTGGAAAGGGAAAATAAAGGCAAGATATAGCCTGCCATTTAGGAAAGCCCTCTACAAAGGTAACAAAGAGCCAGAAGAACAGTATTTCTCAGCCCATGGTAGAGGAACATGCTGTGAAGATGGGTTGGACCATAAATCGATGCTGGCTGTTGCTCTTCCTTCCATAAGTTATTTGAATATTCCAGAGGAGAATTTCCTGGCTTGCTAGAGAGGCCAGCAAGCTGTGGAAGTGGAGTACTGCTAACTAAAGACAGAGCTAACTAAGCTGTCTTTACAGTACCAAACCCAAGCCATACATACAGTTGAGAACTGGAAATATACGGCAAAGGAGAACCAGGCTAAGTCTTTGCCCAGAGTTGAAACAGCGGTTTCTTATTTATGTGGCCTATCCCAGCTCTGAATATATCCAGAATGGAACAGTGGTCTAGTGAATTGAGAAAGGTTTTACTTAATGGGACAAGGCCAATGAATTTAGTGTCTGAGAATATAGCTCTTCCAAAGTAGAACAGCTGGACTCAGGATAGATACACCATGTAGTCCATCCCTCTTTTATTTAAGTAAATGAGACCTTATCTGCTTGGAACATATAATCAGAATTATCATAGAAGAAGAACCCCTTAACTGCCTGTCAGAAACTCGGGTGGAATCAGCTGTGTCAATCAGTCATTGCTGTCCATTCCTGATCTGCTGAAATGTTCAACTGGTAGCACCAAGGTGGCCTCAGCTGATTTGCTCCCCCTGCAACAACAACAAAAATCTCCATTTCTATGATATTTTTACTATTTTATGGTAAAAAAAGGTCTTTCTTGCTACTTGCATTTTGAACACTGGAAAATTAGATTTTCACCTTACAAATCTCTTCTCTTTGTGCTGTCACGTATAAGCTACACAGCTGATCTTTTCAGAGGCCGAACAGTTGCAACTTCCACAGACCATGTCAGCTCAGAACATATAACCTGCTGCTGCTTTCCAAGAAGTGAGCAAAACTGTTTTCAGCTGCATTTGTTCATGAAGTTACAGTACTGCTAACAAATCCTTGAACTTAACACAACTATAGATAGACCTTGCATGTTCTTCTTTGTCTTCTAGCTACAGCTGTGAATATCAGGTAGGCTGTATCAGACTTTATTTAGACCAAACCTAAAATATCTGAGACCTTTATACTCAACTGTTTATTTTTGTGGAACCTGAGAAAACTTTTCCTGGTGGAACTGTCCATACCAACTGCAGAGATCACTCAACAGGATGCATGAGGAAGATGACTCAGGGAGCAGTGAAGGAGGTCACTAGTAAGGCCAGGAAATGAGTCCCTAATAATTTTGTCAGACTAATTCAAGGTGGGCACACATCACATCAAAAGATGTAAGAAGCCATTGTAGTGCTTCATTCAACACTCAGCAGCTCCTCTTCGGCAGTTCAAAGCTATTTCACAAATGATCAAGAATATTCACTCCGAGTAGAGAAGGATTATGGCCAGCTGGGTTTCCTACCTTTATGAAGAAGAAGAGGAAGATGATGATGAAGACACTGACTTTAGGATGGATCCAGGCAGCAGACTTCCCCAGGATCTGAGGGTCCCCTGTGTATGTTGCCCAGGTATAGTTATCAAAGAGAGAGCTGATGGCTTCCCGTGGCATCAACTAAACAGCAAAAAAGCAGGCGTGAGCCATGAGATCGGATGGAGTAAATATTCTACCTATGTTCCAAGAAAGTGGAGATCTTTACTTTGGTAATTCATGATTATAAGACTTAATTCACATTTTTAATCTGGAAGAGAGTAGTACTTTACCTAAACTGGTGAAAAGCATAACTACCTTTCCACACAGGATAACAACTTCCCTATTACTTTCTTAGGAGAGTGTACCTTTTTCTAGTTTTACATGAAGGAGATAGCAGAGATCATGAGCCTCAGAATACAGTCCCTCCTCAACCCAAACTCCTCCCATAGCTTTCTTCCTGTTTTCATGACATAAAATTATTGGGGCACAGGATAAGGAAAGACTTCCACAGAACTGCACAGGATTTCAGATACACATCCCACACTCACCTCTCCTGCCATGAATTGCCCAAATCCGGGAGGAAAGGTCATAGTTGCTATCAGGAAGGTTATAACCCCAGGGTATATGAGGCGGCTGAAAAGAAAGAAAAGTTCATTAAAATACAACCTCATATTCTTTTCTTGAAGTGCTATCACTTCAGGATTTTGAATTCTGTTTCTGTGAAAGCTCTCTGCCATATATGTATTAACTGCAGTTGGAACTAGATGATCTTAAGGTCCTTTCCAATCCTAACTATTCTATGATTCCATGAGGTTCTGTAACTGGCAGTTTAATGCCATGCTCCACTGATCATCATTCATAGAGGGTTCAACTGCCAGCAAAACCATTTTCCCCATTATAATAAGTGTAATGGAGGGATGGAAGCAAGAGAGGGATGTACAAAATGCACAAGCATGAATACGTGGGGTGTAGAGAGGGGATGTGTATTTACAGTGATATGTGAACCTACTGTCAAAGGCCAGCACCCCTTCCATTTGTCCTAATTATTCAAGTCTTGCTTCTTCATCCCCCATGCAAGGTATCCTGTGCTCATATATTTCAATGTAGATTTTTTTTAATAGGCTTCTGCATGCACTCCCCATTGCATTAATTCTTACGAGAAAAATTGCTTTTCTTTCCATTGACTTGCTGGCCATTACAATTTTGGGGAAGGTGTCCTTAGTGGCAAGTGGGTCTAGCTGTGCTGGACCAGTGGGACATAGCTGGACAGCAGGCTGAAGCCACCCATGTCATCCTACTGCTGTGTCCAATCCCAGGATGGGTTTCTGGGTGAAATTTCATGGGCACTAGGACAACATGAGTTTAAACTGCCTCCATGTGCTGGACTAATCCTGTCTGTTCTCCCCTTACAAATAACTGTGTTCCCTACAGGAAGCTCTGTCTGAGATGGTGTAGTATTCAGAAAGAAAAAAACATAACCTTTATTTCTATCTACTACTTACAAAATCCTGAGAAGTTAGAAGTTTAAATTCCACCTTTTCAGGCTTTGCTCCATTTCTCTTATTAACTCTGATGGCTTTGCCAGTGCTTGTGGGCAACACTAAATCATGAAGAAAGACAAGTGTTCTTCTACATAATACACTGACTTAGACTGAACTTCTTAACTAGCAGCTTTCTTCGGTTCATATCTGCAACTTGCTAAGAAATGTAGGTTCAGCACACCTCTCACCTTAAATAATGCTCAAAGCATCAGATTTCTTCTGTAAAGAACCTGAAGACATTTACAGTTCGCCACCTTTTCTTGTTCAGGTTTAAGTTTGGAAATTTTAACTTAATTAGAAAGGGGGAAAAAAGTATCTTCAATTGCCCTGTAAAACCTTTATTGCTAGGAGTTTTATGTTGCTCTGTATTTCTCTTCCATGCTGCAGTTCACACCATTTAGTTATTATCAGTTTCAGCTGCTGATTTGTAAATATGCAGTAACAGCAAAGCTGCAGCACTTTCTTTACCTTTTTGCCTACATTTTGATTAAATAACAATTAGATTTTACAGACTCAGATTTCAGTTGTATCAATTTTCTGAAAATATAAATGTTGAATTTCTTTTTTACAGATTCTAATAGAAATCCAAGCCAGGAGCAGCATAATCTTAAAGAGCATGAGCATTGATTTTCTAATCAAGAACATTTTCATAGAATCATAGAATCATAGAAGAGTTAGGGTTGGAAAGGACCTTAAGATCATCTAGTTCCAACCCCCCTGCCATGGGTAGGGACACCTCCGACTAAACCACATCACCCAAGGCTATTTTCTGTCCAATGAATAGATTCCCTTGTTTTCTTACTGAATATTACAGTCTCCCATCTAAATCAAGAAGCTATTTGAAACTACTGGGGCTGATCAAAAGAAAATCCAGTGCAGAACAAATTCTCCTGGTGTTTGGAAACATCCAACTCTCATACAATTTCAGTTTCTCATAGTTTTACTGTCTTACACTTGAAATTGTTCTACTAGCTTTAAGGAAGGATTTGTTATTGCCCAATGCCAGTAGAGTATAAAAATCTGGACCCTAAAGAGAGTATCTTCAAAGGCACTCACTATTTGGTGAGAAACTGGCTCAGAGCCGTATGACGCCGGATGCATAGGACCACTTGGCGATTGAGATAAACAAAAAATGCTCCAAGGAATCCAGAACATATCCTAAAGTGGAGAAAATGAAATAAAATCATACCAAACCACAGATAACACACAAACCAAGAGAATGAGTTCAAGTAGTTTTCATCTTCTGCTGTTCCTGAAGTTCTGTAGAAATCACCTCCTACCTCAACTCATTTGAAGACACTGACTCCCTGATGAAAATGGGGAGATTATTTTGGACCTTAGTCATACACACTGCCGTTTTAGCACACGAATTTTCTTTTAACAGGGAATGAAATCTCATCTACAAAGATCTATAACAAAATCTAGACAAATAATATATAAAAAAGGATTGAGAGGTCTCAGTGGGAACTGACAAAGAGCAACTGGGCAAAGACCAAAGTTTTCAGAACTCAGATATCAGGTGGAAACAAGAAATAATACAAATGAAGGGAGTTTAACTCTGATTCATTGAAGTTATACACCTACATCAAATACTAAAAGTAGTAGCCATTCTTGTGCGTACATTCTTGTATGCCATCTCTATGATCCCAATTACTTAGGCCTGTGTTCCTCATCCTAATAAAGTCAAAACAGGTATAGTTGCAATGCTCTGCATGTTAATGAGACCTGCAAGGGCACAGAAAACTGAGGATAAACAGATAACATCTTCATTCTATTAATCTGTAAGCTTAATATAATTCTCCTTTCTTACAAGTTATGTAGGCTTTTGCCAAATCTCATTCAAAGATTAATCTAGTTAACTTAAAAAGACGCATGTTGAAAAATTCCTGTTTGTCATTAAAGAAATGCACAGAAACAAGTTTAAACTAAATATAAAGCCATTCACAGACAAACATGTCCAATGAATTACTCTTAAATATTTTAAGCCAGCACTGCTTAGCACTACGGTTAAAACAGACCAATCCTAAAGGCTGCACGTTGAATTGAATTTCTTTATACTACTTGATATTAAAAAATAGATCACTCCATTCCTGCCTATCAATTTGACAATACAATAGAAGTGCTCCCCTTATATATATTTTGCCAATTAACACCACTTGCTGACACAGAAGGATATGATCTAACTGGTATTAGTGCTTCAGCTGGCTCAGGTTTTTTTTGTCCTACCTGAAAGTGAAGAAATATATTGGATAGAAAAAGAGTTGAACTTTGAGACCTAATGTTAAGGGAATCTGGAGCATTCCAAGTTGGCTTCAGGGCTTTACCCAAGACAGTCCAAGCTGTTAGCTTCTCTTAAAAACATCCCACATTGGATACTTGGGCATTTGAAAGCGTTTCACTCTTGTCATATACTCCTTTCCTAGCCTATGTACATTACTAAAAAAATAGCTCTGCCAACTAGGTTCAAACAACAATGACAAGAAGTTTTGCATTCTAGCAGCTGTAAATCATAACAATCATCTTTTTCCTTGCCAATCTAAACAGATTCCCCCAAGTTTAGCATGCAAAGTCTTTTTAAGAAGAACAAAGTGGATATATATTAATAACTAAACTCCTGTATGTTCATAGATTTTCAACATCTGGTCACTGCAAAAAATCCCACTTGAGTTCATATTCAAGTAAACGAATATGAGGGCAGCCTCCTAAAAGATGCTGGAAAACCACAAATATATTTCTGATCCTGGATCCAGGTCTTGCAACAGAATGTGTTCACAACACCAGCACAGGTATTTGTTCTACAGCCCATTCCCTTCTCTACTGCTCTGCAGTGATTTCCCTGGAGCCTCTCTCAAGCTCTAACTTCCTGGTGACTTTTCCTCACAGCAATTCCAAACTCATTTTTCCTCAAGTATTTCCCAATAGTCTTCTTATTTTTCCAAAATTCATTCTGTCATTTCCCCACATTTCCTCCACAAATGAAGCCAACTCAGATATCTCCACAAAAAACAAAACTGACAATCAAATTATTTGCTGTTCTCATTGTATCCTATTATTCTTCAGTCAGCCTTGCCACCATGCGAGTGTTCCAACCTCTCTAGAGAAAGAAAACCATTCAGACCTTGCAAAAGGGAAACTTCCTGGTTAAATCTTTTGTCCTGTTTTTGTCAAGTGAAAAGACCATACTTGTTTGGTCACTTCATTTGGGGATGCCATCACAACAATTAAAAGGCCATTCAGGAAATTTATTCCCAGAACCTAGACCAAGTCAGACTTACTTTTTTTCCAGAACTTAACTGCTGAAAAAGATGCATAGAAAGGAAATAACAAACAACTTGACAATATCCTCATTTCCTTCCTTACCCACTGTGCCACATAGGCATCATTTTTGAAGGAGAAATCCGAACAAGCAGAGGCCTTATTTATGGCAATCAAACTGACTGAAAGAGATATACGTAACTGTTTTGCAAAAGAGCTTCCAACAGGGCTCACATGATAGCCTTTATAGGGCAAAGAGCCAGGGTCCTGGGAACTTACCCTATTACAGCAAATGCTGGCAGTTCTTGCAGATCAAAGGGGAAATCCATGCGAAAGTTGGTTCTGAACAGGGCTGTAATGGTATCTGTGAGAGAAATAAAGAGGTAAAGAAGGAAAGGGAATAATGAGGTGAGAAGTTAAATGGCATAAAATCTAAGGGGAGGACAAAGGAACTAGATATACATGCTCCTATGCGGTTTCAGGATCACAATTATATATAATTTACAGATTGGCAGATTGCTCTGACTTTAGTAGTGTCTATTTTTGAGCACTTGCAACCCTAGTACTTCAGGTGGCATAGGTTTATTTTCAGAAAATGTGTATATATATTTTTAAATACAATCCCAGAAAATAAAGCCTCTTCCCATTATATTCACTGACTCTGAAAGCTCTCTTTGCCAAGGCAGAAAGTACTTGCATATATGGAGAAGCTGTGTCACTCAGCTGTGATTGCTTTCTAGGAAAAAAACCCCTCAGATACTCTCTGAAGTTTTACCTACAAAATATTTGACTGCTACTAAAAGAATGAACGTCTTAGAAATCAAGAGATGTAAAATATCAGCTAAGACTCATCTTCTCCAGCTCACTTCTCCTGGTAGTGTTGCACTGCTAAAATGACTCAGATGTTGAAACCCATCCTGGAGGTACCTAGTTGTGTAGGAACAGTAAACATGTATGCCAAGAGGTAAAGTACAAATTAGCAACCTAGAGCAGAGTGAAAACACAGCTAAATGAGGATGGATATAAATCCCACTTTGCCCTGGATGAAGGAAACACTTGCACAATGAGGAAAGAAAAGAAGTAGTGAAAATCTAGCAATCTATGACAATTACAGGAGGCATTAATTACTTCTACATTGGTCAGACAGGACTAGGTCCTGTGCTGTCACTTTCTGCATTCAAGAGAATATTCAAACCAAGTGATAGCTTAGCACAAAAAGAAATCCATCCCTGTGGAGTCAAGACACCTAAGAGCAGTTTAAAGGGAACTGCCCACATGGAGCTCAGATCAATAAAATACATACAAATGTAATATTAAATTATAAAGAAATTATAAGCAAGAAGTATACAAAGAAATGGCAGCCTTCTGTATCAGCCAGGCCTCCACTGACACAGTATGTGAAATGCTCTTCTGAACAAGCTTGTCCTGTGCTATTTCTGTCTGTACAAATGTTGCACTTAAAATTTCCAGTTACTTGACACGGTTATTTTTTCACTCAGACCCTACCAATCCTGCAGCATGCTAATCATTTCACCACCTCCATTTGCTAGACTACTTGGGTTTTATGCTTCTAGCTGAAAGATAACCAAAGCAGACACTGGCATTTCCAGCAGACTGCAGCAGCATACACTGCACTACGCATTGCATCCTCTGTGGAGGACTACCTCTGTAACTGAAGACTTGACATTACACTGAGTAGAAGCAAAAATTCCTCCTCAGGGGCTCTCTTTCTTGTGAGGACTCATATTCAGTCATATTTTAGTCATACTCCCAGCACACTCAAGAATCGGTTGGGTTATACAATTGATAACATGATACTTCCCTTTCTCTTTCCTTCTGTAGCGCTGGAAGTCACATGCCACGGCAGAGGGAGGTTTCAAATATTATACAAGGTTATGGTTTTGAGGAAGATGGAAAACAATACATTAACAGAGCAGCTTTAGTACAGAGAGAGTAGGAATGGCTGTTAGCTTACCTGCATCCTTGTTCCAAACAGCAAGAACTCGGAAAATGAAGGCACTAAAGGTAGCAGCAAAGAAACCTCTCCAATAATTGCGCACAGCAAAGTAGGTAGAAGTGACCTCAATGCTGAAAAGGACCCCTAAAAAGAGTTGGAAAAGGAGCAAAGTTAAAATCAGAAAAGTAATAATGGAAGCATGTGAAAGGCTTCTAAATAGTCTTCTAGAGCAGTGGTCTCCTCACTTGAATCACCCTCCCCTACCACTTTAAGATTTTTGAGCACGTACTCCCCAATATAGGTATATGTATTTAAAAGTGATTTTCATGTACTCTTGTACTAATATAGTAAAACATAAAACACATACAAAAATAGAAATACAAAAAAAGGATGAGATAAAGGCGATTAATTTTTAAATGGTTTATTAATGGAACAAAAAAATTTTATCACTATAAAGATTAATCTTAAGGGTTGAAAATCTTGGTTTAACACTTCATGATACAGTGATTCAAAGGCCTGTTTCTATTTTCTGTCTGATACTTTGTCTTGACGGCTGTTGTAGCTGAAAAAGAGATCTCACCAAGTTGAGAAGATAGAAAGAAATGGCTCTGCTGACTTCCTCATTGCACTATTTTTCCATTTCCATCCACCAGTTATGCAAAGATTGTTGTTGAGATTTGGACAGTAAATTTCCATCTTCCCCGATGTCAGCTGTTCTTGCCAACTGATCAGGTGTTAAATGCTTGCATTTTTAACAAATGGGTTCAAAACCCACTGGAACTCTTAATCTGTTTGGCAACAAATTCACAGAGTTTCTTTTGAAAAGCAGTTACTTTCTCACCCACTGTTAGAACATCACCTTCATCTTCAAGGGACAGAATCATAGAATAGTTAGGGTTGGAAAGGACCTTAAGATCATCTAGTTCCAACCCCCTGCCATGGGCAGAGACACCTCACGCTAAATCATGTCATCCAAGGCTGTGTCCAATCCGGCCTTGAACACTGCCAGGGATGGAGCATTCACAACTTCCCTGAGCAACCCGTTCCAGTGCCTCACCACCCTGACAGTAAAGAACTTCTTCCTTACATCTAACCTGAACTTCCCCTGTTTCAGTTTGAACACATCACCCCTTGTCCTACCGCTACAGTCCCTGATGAAGACTCCCTCTCCAGCATCCAAGTATATACACATGAAGCATGTATTTTTTTAAATACTACTGACAGAAGCACTTGCCATCACAGAAAAGATCATCAAATTCAGAACATTTGGGTTTTCGTAAGAGAAAAAAGCGTAACTCTTCTTTAAATTCAACAACACTTTTAAAAGCCCATTGCCATGAGATAAGCAGCGAATGTCTGTCTGTTACAAAGGATTTTCAGAGTCATTCCCCATCTCATTTCCAAGTATCGTAAAGATTGTACTGTTTCAAGGTCTTGTTTTTAAGAAATTTACCGCATCAATGACATCCTGTAGCACTTGCGCATATCTGGCTCTGATTTCTTTAAGGCAATAGCTTGCCTATGAAGAATGCAGTGAATGAATTTGAGGTGGTGTTCTCAATGTAACCTTACTACACAATCCCTTTCTTACGCCAGTCAAAGCAGCTGCTCCTCCAGTCATTATACTTGCACAGCTTTTCCATAGTTTACTGTTGAGAACATAGATTGTCTGGTAGATCTTTCTTTAGTAGCTCACAGAGAATAGTTCATGTACTTTACTATCAAACCAAAACCTATCAAACACCATAAGCTGAGTCACATTAGAAACATCTGTACTTTCATCCAGCTGCATAGCAAGCCTCTCACACTGTGTAATTCCTACTTCTACTTCATTCCTCAAACCTTGAGCAATGCTTTCTATGTGTCTTCCAGGAGTGTTTGCTGACAATGCTGTTTGCAGTTTAGTTTACTGTCGTATTGTGCGCTGCTTCAGCCTTTCTTACCATGGCAGGAAGAATAGGCCTTGTCCCAGGGGTATGTGGATTTGTGTCTTTTGCTACAAAGCTAAAAACCTCAAAGGAAGCTTCTAAACATTTATCATGAAGTTCAGTGACATTTTGAAAGGTACTGGATTGGATATCGCATGGCTTGAGACATCACTGAGAAAACAAGAGGTTTGCTCTAGATGATCAGCTTGTAAATGTCGTGCTAATTCTGTTGGCTTTATACCATCATTAGCTAACTTCTCAAAGCACACTACAGACTTAAAAGTGTACTCTTACACAGACTTGATTAGCTGGTCATTGCTTGTACAGTGGCTGATTAAGAGCCTGCAACAGGCTGTGGAGAGAGAAGTTTCAGCTCTACCATTTTTGGTCATTGATCTGTGCTTGTAGTATTAGTATTATCTTCAATCCGCAGTCTCTTTGCAGGGATCATTTTAAGCCACTTGTCCATTCTGTAAGGGTCGGACTAGTTAATGCTAGGTGATATAATAAATAAATCCACTGTTGTGGGCACACACTTCTTGCAGTGTCATTGCAAATAAGTGAGAGCACTATGGTCAACCCTCTGTGTTGTGAACAATCCTACACCCAGGACTCTTCATGCACTGTTCGCGACAAGTGGTCATCTGACATACAGATTGAGGGCACCACGTATATTGCCAATACGTATACTGAACATGAGTAAAGCTTCCTTTCCATTCCTTCCTTCCTTCCTTGGGTATGTACATCCCAATTTGGAGTCCACTGTTCTAGAGAGCCTTCCCCTCTTGTCTCCAGAAGGCTGGCAACATGAGGAAAGAAAGCTGTGAGCTCCCCAGAGTTCCTGGGGAAGTTGGTAACGGTAAAATGTAAGCTTCCTTTGCAAAAGTCACTGACAGATCAAAAACACAGTGCAGGAAAGGGAGAGAGAACGAGGCAGGAGACGATTTAGGTACCTGAGAAAAAGGAAACAGAACAGCCACTTGCCTCCAAGTGGTGTCCCAAAGCAGCAGCCGACCCCCACAGCACAACCCACAGTCAGGACGTCTGTGTAATAATATGGCTGCTACTGGTGAAAGAGACAAAGAGAGACAGACAAACAGAAGAAAGAAGGAAAGAAAGCAGAGAGTGAGTAACAAAACCAGCAGGTACAGCCACATGGTGTCACCCAGCTCTGTCACCAGCCACAGGGTTACAGCTATATATATATCCTATTTCTCTCTCCTGGATGGCTTGAAAATGTCCAAAAGGCAAGACCTGGCACAAGAAAGCCATGTATCTGGAATACATCTCCAAGACATGTGGAGAAGACAGCTTCTCATCTTTCATCGAAACATGCAGATTTCTGTCAATACAGGGGAAATGCCTACTGGAAAGTTCTCCAGAGGGTGCATATTTTGTTCCATCTTTTTTACTTTGCCAGGGAATATCAGGACGCAGGTGTGCCAGAGAGAGCCTCAAAAACCTGCCCTGTAAGCCTCCCCACACAATGCACGTCCATGTCCAGAACCAAAAGTTCTGAAGGTCCCGCCACTCCAGGTAGGTGTGTGGGTAACAGATCACCTACTAAATCATTATGCTCTCCTGATGAGAACAATCATGATATCAAAGGGAAATTGAAAGTATGAAAGGTGAAATGGAAGTATGAATCTCTCCTGAGACAGTTCTGGAAGACACAGAGCTGCTGAAAAACAGATAGTGCTCTTCCACTCTTTGTCCAGCATTTAGCCCTGAAGTGCCTAAGAAAGGTGAAAGATGAGCATATAGGTTTTATCTTTTTTAACTGGTCTAAACCCTAGGTGATATTTAACACACAACTGTTAAAAGCCTCTGTATTTGGTACTTTCTACTACCATGTGCTCCCAAAGTATCCTGTTAGGTCTCTCCTAACAGTTTTGAGAAAGGGTGGGCCTGAGTTATGGTGGGAATTTGAGTGGCAGGCAACTAATTCCTGTTCAACATTAGCGGATGTTTGATACAGCCTCAACCAAAAGGTGTTTCAAGGCTGTCTCTGCAGAACCAAGCCAAGAAAAAAAAGGGCCTTGGACCATTCCCTAATCCAGAACAGTAATTCTCTATTCACATGTTTGCCCTATTTGTGGGCCCTATTAGTACCCCTGTGACCTTAAGACATAATCATGTCCAGAACAGGGATGTGGTTGAAGTGTCTGGCAGAGTGGGAGGGTTGTGTTAAAGCCCACCAGCGTGGAAATTAACACCTTGAAACCGAGGGTACATGCAACGTGGCCTGCAGTATAGCAAGAAGTTATTAGACTAGTTTGAAGGTGCAAAGCCTGATGAAACAGTGTTGAGGAATACAATGAGATTGAGCAACCTACAGCAACAGCTGAGAACGGCCTGTGGCATATGGCATCTCTCAGTGTGAATCATTAAGAGGAACCCAGCTAGCACTACAAAAGCTATGATAACCTTCAGTTTGCTCCCATACCACAATGTTAACATAGACTCACAGGAAGTTTTAGTCTGGAAGGTACCTCTTCTCTAACTGTCCACTCAGAGCTGGGCCAACAAGGCTAGATCAGGGTGCTCAGGATCAAGGTGCTAGATGAGCCCTGAGCACCTCCAAGAATGGAGATTCCTCAGCATCTCTTGACATGTGCCACCCTGAACCACCTTTGGGGCAAGGGGAGAAGTTTTTTACGTGCATAGATAGAATTTCCTTCGCTTCAAGTTGTGCCTGTTGTTTCTCACCCTTTCACTTTTCTCTGAGAAGAGTTTGTGTCTCCAACATCTCTTTTAGCTATAGAAGACAGGAATTAGACCACTCTCATAGAATAGTTAGGGTTAGAAAGGACCTTAAGATTGCCAAGTTCCAACCCCCCTGCCATGGGCCCTTCAGCCTTTTCTTCTGTAGCCTCTCCTACTGAACTATGTGTATGTCCTGCAGTCTCTGACTATATTAATGCCATGTACAGAGAAAGGAAAAAGAGCTGTAGACTGTGTTAAGGAAGGTTTTGGTTTTGATTGCATTGGGTTTTTTTTACCATTAAGAGAGACCCTGTTCTCCTGTATGTTACCAATGGTTCCACCTGAGTGTGGTCTAATCCTTGGTTCTAAACCTGCTTCCTCTTAAGGTTTTTGACAGACTTACAAGTTCTACCTTGAAGCTTCAGGCATCAGTTCAGGCTGTCTCCAACTTGCTATATTGCCCGCATACACACAGCTCTCAGCCTGTCTCTTGCTGAACCTGATTTTCTTCCTGGCACAACTTTTCTCATGTTAACATCTGGACAATCTCTAATGTGTAGCTGAAAAATGATGTTCCTTTCTGCTACTCCCTTTCGGATTTTTTTTACTTCTGCTCTTTACTTGGTCCTTACTGATTTTGTGGGCAGCCCTTAGTGGTCTCCAGGTTGAACAACATCCATGGCAGACAGGGACTGAACAAGCTGCACCATTTGAAATCAGCACATTAATAGGTGACACTTTTCCTTCTCTTTCTCTCACTGCCACCAGTTACACACAGAAAGAAACTCATACTGCTAGAGTGGAGTGGTATCTGTGGAGAACTTTTCCTCAAAGCCCAAAATCACGCCACAAGAAGCTAAATGAGTCGTACGTTAAATGTCGTATAGGAAGACACTTGCCTCCAAGAGGAACCTCGAAGCAACATCCAACTCCAACTGCACAAGCCGCCACCAGGAGGTCGAACTGCCTACGCACATTCTGGAACAGAGAGTGCAGCCAGAGAAGGGCATGCTGGGGTTAGAGGGAGCAAAGCCAGGGGGTTAGGATCCAGAACAATGAAACAAAGCAACAGCCAGCAGCAGATTCAGCCATTGCTATTACAAATAGCAGGCTCTACACATTTAGTGCGGTCTTTAGTACTGTCAGCTGGACTTCAGCAGTGACATCTGGTCCTTCCGACAGGACAGCAGAAAGGATTCACTTAAGTAGAACAGCATCTCCCACTGTCGTATTACACAGCCAGTTTCTGCTAAGAGTCTGTATGTAAAGCAGGTTTTACATGTAGCTATATATGTAGTGAATGGATTTTTTTATACAACTCGTCAATACAGTGATCAGCCTGCAGAGGCTGTTCTGTGACAGCGAAAGCGCAGAGACAAAGTCGGTGTCTATAATTAGCAATGCTGTATAAATCTGGCTTAAAGACAAACTGATCTTCGCCTGCAGCTACTTTTTTATGCAGACAATGATGACAGTGCATAAGTATCAGCATCACGAGATTGAAAACTTGTTAAATGCGTATTCCTAGCCATCCTCCGTGTAACTGGTAGGTAACATTGGTGGTCTTATTTGCCTGTATATCTGGCTTCCCACTACCATCTTCTCTGGCTTATATTTTACTACTTTATAGGGCAGGGTGAACTCCAATCCATACATTTCCTTTTCATTTTGTGGCTTACCAAAACTATTCTATGTGTCTTAAGAGTTCAACCTGTAAAAGACCTATATGCAGAGACATGTGCCTTACCTCATACACACCACAGAAGATTGACATGAACTTGCTGAGTACTGCAGCACAGATACTGGCAATATGCACAAAAGGACCCTGGAAGACAGGAAGAGGAAGAATTCAGAAAGCGTTACCATCTGGTTACTGACAACCACTTAGCCATCGCAGCTCTCAAATTTCCCTTCGGCCATCTCAGGCAGTCCTCCAATCACTGTTTTTTATCCCTCTTAAATACTACCTGACTTAATTTCTTTGATGTTTTCTATATCGTGCCTGTCAAAGTAGAAGGAAAATGTCCACAAGTACTGCTGGAAAGAGTAGAGCTTTGGACAAGAATGGTAGCAAAACATTTATAGAATCTTCTTCCACAGACAACTTGTAGAACCTCAGAATCATAGACTGGTTTGGGTTGAACGGACCTTAAAGCTCATCCAGTTCCAAGCACCTGCCATGGGCAGGCACACCTTCCACTATAAGAGGTTGCTCCAAGCCCATTCCAATCTGGGCTTGAACACTGCAAGAGATGGGGCAGCCACAGCTTCTCTGGGCAACCTGTTCTAGTGCCTAACAACGCAGTAAGATATCTAATCTAAACCATCATTGAGTTTAGAGACATCCTCCCTTGTCCTATCATTACATGCCCTTGCAAAATGTCCCACTCCAGCTTTATTGTAGACTCTTTTGGTATTGGAAGGCTGCAATCACGTCTCTGTGGAGCCTTCTCTTCTCCAGGCTGAACTACAGCTCTCTCAGCCTGTTTCCATAGGAAAGGTTCTCCAGCCCTTGGATCATCTTTGTGGCCTCCTCTGCACTTGCTTTAACAGGTCCATATCCCTCTTGTGTAGGGGGCCCCAAAACTGAATGCAGTATTCCAGGTGGGGTCTCATGAGACAGGTGATACAGCCCAAGATACATTTGGCTTTCCTCTCACCTTCCATATTCTGGCCACTACTGCATAAGAAACCAGCAATTTTACCTCTTTCCCCACAGGCATGCCACTTCCAAGCCCAGCTGTGAGGCCCACAACTTTGGCCACAAAAGCTTTGAGAGTGAGATATTCCTTGAGGACCACTCCCCTCATAATGGTCTTCAGTTCTGGTATCCCAGACCCTGAAAACAACAGGAGAGCAGGGGATGAACAAAATCCCCGGACAAATGGAACAAGACAAATGAGACAGACAGAAACAGATCTTGCCATGCCTTCTGCCCTCACCAACAGCCTGCGGAGAGACGAGGTGGCAGAAAATGGCCGCAAACAGAATAAGAACAAGTGGGTATGCAACCCACACCAGATACTGCATAGGAACATTCGGGTCCAGCTCTCTGTACATCCACTTGTAGGCTGTGGGCACACAAAGAAAGAAGTTGTCAGTAACCACAGGGGCTCCAAACAGGTTGGTAGACATCACAGAATCACACACTTGCTAAACCTGCCCATACTAAATCTCCCTGGAAAATGATATCCTAAAGCCTGCATTTTCTAAGACAATCACTGACACATTTTGAGTAAGAGTTCCCAAATAAAGCAGGTATTCTGCAGGAATGGATGGAAGTGGCTCTCTAATTCTTAAACACTACTAATACCTGGACCCAAATGTGGCATAGGAAGAGGTTATACGCAGTTGTCAGGATGAATCACTGTACAGGGTCTTTTCATTTGGCAGCCTGTAGGCCTTATGTGAGTCCTGAAGGACAGTAAAGTGGTCCACCAATAGCTAGAGCCTTCTCCTCCATCGCAGTTACACACACACACACAAAAAAAAATCACTCCTTCATAAAAACTAGCTTAAAAGCTCTAATTCTGATTTGCCTTTTAGAGCAGCTACGGGGCACAAAGAGAGCTGAGCCAAGTGTTAAAACAGCATTGGTTCCATTGCTCAGCCAGAAACAACAGCACAAGCTGCCGACAATCCAAACTGAACTGATGTTCCTGTGCAGTTCATCTCCTCTACCTGAGCTGGCTCCCCACACAGCAGGAGGCTGAGATTTGGCGCAGGAAAAGAAATACCCAAAGCACTCAGCTGCAAGGAATATAAAGGACAGGGGCTCTCTGAGACTATTAGGTAAGCCAGATGTCTGGTAGATGTGAAAGCTCTAGAGGCAGGAACACTGGGCTGAAGGAGTATTGGGAGCTTTGAGAAACTGCAGTGTCCAGTGGACACCAGCAGCCAAGAACACTGAGAGGAAAGGGTTGGAGTGTGTGTGTAGGTCAGGACTGGGACACTGAGGGTAAGGACAAAGACACAGTGCAGTTACCAGGATGTGGGCCATATGATGTGTGCATTTAGAAGGGGGAAAAGGGGGCTGAAAGATCTTGTAATTGTAATTGCTCCAGATAGCGATTAGGAGATCTCTGTGGAAAAAGGCAAAGGAGGGAGCACCACATGGCCAGGTAGCAGGAAACTGCAGGGCACTGTATAAATAAATATTGTAAAGAACAATAATGAGGTTAAAAGCAGAAACAGTGTCAGGAGGACACCTAAGGACCCTTTCCCCTCCCCATTCCTCATGTGCTCAGTACCCCTGGGGAGGATGTGGACTAGCATAATAGGGAGGACCGCAGTGTCTGTGCCCCTACATATTCAAGGGAGCAGGAGGGAAAGGGAGTAAAAATAGTGGTTTGTCCTTGACTCCTCATACATATCCCTCGTTTCTGTCTGCTTTCTTTAAAAATTTACTCCTGCCATCCCTTTAAAGAACCTCTCCCTTGTTACCCTTTTCTTTCCTATGTTGCAAGTACTTCAAGGGGGACTTGGACCATAGGCAGCAAGGGGTGAGGATGCGAACACTGATGTTAAAGGAGGATGACAATGTTATTGGGCTTTGTAAAACAGTTGTCTTGTTTACAGTGCTTTTACAACACCTAAATGGGACCCACCCTGTAGGCTCTTGGCACTGGCATAATCCATTCCCCAGCTCACCAACGCCATGACCAGACCCAACAGAATCAAGAAAATCCAGTCCTCTCCAAGCTTCCTGGTAACATATTTCTGGATGCGTCTAGCACAGTCTGTGGAGGGAAGAGTGAATGAGAAACACTGAGGGAACACAGATAAAGCATGTGTCTTTCTCTCCTCTCCTATGCTGAGAACTGACTACAACAAGGATTTATGTGGAAGCATCATGGGCTTTGTGTGGAAGAACTGGTACCCATCCTTCTCTTACACAGTCCTGCAAAATCCTATGCAGTTAAAAACTCAAAAAAAACACAGGAGGGAGTGAGGTGTGTGTGTGTGGGGGGGGGAGGACAGACATGACACAGAGCAGAATTCAAAATCTTCCCAAACAGATCTTTGCTTTTCCTAGGATGAAAGCTGACATGAAAAAGTCTTGTTAATCCACTGTGAATCCTTTTCCTTCCCTCCTTCTTCCCAGTCCCAATTTTCTTGTCTTTTTGCCTTGCTTAAATTCCATCTCTCTGGCTGTCCTACCCAGTATCCAGACACAGGGTAATGAAAGATCAATTCTCCCTACCTTGACATTTGGAATAGTGCTCTTCTTTGATCTGCACTTGACTATCACGTTTCAGGGGTCTTTCATTGTTCTTTTGGGCCTGCTTCTTGTTCAGTAGTTTTGCTGCCTCCTTGTCTGCAAAGTCGGTTACCTGGTCTGTGTACTGGCCATAAAGCTAGATGAGCAGAAAGCAAGAGAGGTCAAAAGGACAAGGTAAGACAAAAGCTCCTTCAGAAATCACATTAAAGATGAAAAGGCCAATCAACTGCATCTCCTTTTTGGGGGTACAAGATACGATCACAGACCATTAGATGTTTTCTAACATCCTGAGAAAGAGCTGGCTGAGGTATAAACAGATGGAGCAAGGCTTTCTTGAGGTAAAACAGAAGGTCAAAGAGTTCACATGAGGCTGCCACCCTCAGGGCTGTCCCATGGATTTCAACAGAACTGTGCAACAGCTCTGAAGGCTTTGAGAGTTACTACACTATCAAACAGGCTGCATGAATGTCCTGCATCTGTTCCTCCTGCTGCCAAGGAATGTTTAACAGGGCACACAGCCACCGTGGAGGAAAAGAAGCAGCATCAGCTCAGAAATATCACAGGGTACTGCACAGCTCCTCCCGTTATTTACCTAAATCATCATGCTAACTCCTCACATATATCCAGCTCCTCTGAATTTCGCAGCTACTTAACCTAGTCTTTGTCTTCAGCTACTAATCTTGAAATGCACTTGGTTATATGCAATTCAAAACTAGTTACATGCACTTTCCAGTAACATATCATGCATGGATCCGTAGTAAACTTGGCAGTTGCGCTGTCTCATCAACAAGATCTGAAGGGAGCTTCAAGGACCCTGACTGTACCCCTATGGAGAGCAGCTATTCCACCTCACTGCTTCAGAGTATAGGTGGGGAAGGTGTGCATTTGAACAACACAGAATAAACCCTTCCTCCTCACATGTCCTTCAGTGAATAAGCTTTGGCTTTACCTGAGGATAGGCTACCACCTGATGACAGATACAGGAGAGATATAAAGCTCTGCCATACACTTAGGAGACATTTCTACTTGACAGCTTCATGTCTCCTCCTTTCAAAGTAACACAGGAGATGTTGCTCCTCTTTCCTTGAGATCAAATAGGTTCAGAGACTCAGTGAAGCATCTACACTGGAAGGCATGTCTGGAAGTTTCTACTCCAAGACTCTGACCACAGCATGCAAACTCCAAAGCCAGATCAGGTTACTCAAGACCTTGCCCAGACAACTCCTGAACGTTTCCAAAGGTGGAAATTCTCCAGCTTCTCTGAGCACCTGCTTCAGTGCTCTATCAGTTCTTCTTTACACATAACAGATATGACTGAAGTAATAAGTACTTTATTTGCATATATTCTTCAAGAGACACTTGAACCATGTGTTCCCCTCAAAAACCCTACTGTGTGTTCTGTGAAAACAAAACCATCTAGGCTTCATTAAATCACCCTATTCTTAAGGTGGCTTACCTGCTGACTCTTAAACAAAGAGCTCCTACCTGAACATCTGAACCCATTCTTCCATTCATCACTGACAAATTTAATGCAATTATTAACCATATGATTATCAGCATACTCCAGGCAAATTAAGCAATATGCATACTCTGCAGTGAGGAATGACCACGCTATCACTCTGGTAATACAGGCAGGAGGGCGAAACATCAGGCTGAAGAACTTAGTATACAAGGTAAGCTGTCAAATATAGAATCCAGCCCTAAATAGTAGACTGCTCCTTCTTTCTCTCACTGTGCCTATTTCAGCCAAAAAATGCCAAGTAACAGCAGATTTTAGACAAATGCATTTTCACGTCACCTCAGCTACTGTTTCATTGCCTTTACATCGTCATCAAATGCATCTTAATCCAAACTATAAACTCAGAGCTGTGCCAGGTATGACGTTCAAATTACTCTTCCATCTGCCCAGATGGAATGGCACAACAGTACAACAGCATGAAAAGTAAAAGTCCTCATACAGCGTCCTTATTCACTTTTTCTATCTGGCTGGAAAATGATGTGCTCAGGATGCAGGAAAAAAGGAGTTAGTCGTTTCATCAGGCACAAAAATAAGGGCTCCGTCCTGGAGAACGAGTTAGTCTCAACACAACATGCTTCATACGCATGCTTTTGCTTCCCCAAGACTCTGGCAGTATTTTAAATGGTAGGCAACTGTGGGACAGAAAGAAACCAGAAATCAGAGGATGACCTTAAAGCAAAATGAGGTTAGGGAAGAAATATCTCCTCTATTAGAAGGCATGTAAACCTAAAAATATAACACAGTAGGACTTAGACTGTTCCTTCTTCAGATGCTCCTTCTCCAACACAAGGAACAGAGTGTTTCTGAGCACCTTCAAAACTGAAGAAAACTGTAAAAGGTATCAATTACCACCTCAAAGGTTGTGGCAGAAAAGGTACTACCAAGCCTAGCTCAACTAAATGCTGAGTGAGACCTTGGTGCCAAACCAGCAAAAGGTATAAATACCACTAAAGACAGGATGGGGGGGAATAAACAAAAACCATTCAAGGACAAAGTGCAACCAGGGTGAAGCTCCCATTCAGGGAGGAGGCATTTCTTAGTGTTTCAGCAGGGTTTAAGAAAAAAAAAAAACCAAAGATGGGACAGTTTCATTGAGTAACAGGGGGAAAGCTGCACAGGATCCCCATGGAAACACACGTGTACAGCACTGCAACCTCAGCACTTCCTGGGAGCTGTTTTCTGAGTGCTCAGCACCTACATAAAACTGCCCTTCTTTCACAGTCCAAAGCCTAAGCGATTCCCCATGCCATTCAGACTCAACAATGTGCTCTCCACAACATGCTCCAGTCCTGAAATCCCTTCCCACAGTACTGCCAGTGCATGTTTTCAACCTACTGCTTCTAGGCACTGAGGCAGCCTTGGGCCCATCACTCGCTCATCACTCGCACTCCCTCCTTGTAGCCATCCTGCTGCTCCTGAAATTACCTTCCCAGATTTTTTTTTTCCTATGGATCACAAAACCGTATCCTTATTTGGTCTTAAAGGTGAAACCTCCCCAAACTCACTTCGTAAGTCAGCTTTTTAAATGTCAAGCAGAACTCTAGGCTCAACTTCTCAGAGGGAGCCAATGAGATATCTGTGAGGGGCAGTGGGAAGCAACAAAATAGTACTTCTTCCTGAAGAACAGAAGGCAAAGGGGAGATCTGGCTTGGGCCAGAGACCTCCAGAGGCCTCTCCCACCTACATCTTTCTATGAGCCTGTTATTTGATATTACTACATTGCCTAATTCGTTGTAATAACACCTCCCTCCCACTACACCCATCTGTCTGTTGCTGGATGAGCTCTCTGCCATGAACACCATTTCTAAAGTCACGAATTACACAGCTTCTGAATACTTGATCAGCTGCAGCTGCTTTCTCATGCAGAAAGAACACAACACAAAATCCTACAGTGCATGACAATGTATGTTTTTGTCAATGTATATTTTGTCATCTGTCATATATCTGCTATCTTTTATCTTCATTGTAAAAAACTGTTATATTCTTATGCATTAGTATTACATATTACTATTATTATACTATTATTACCATTTTATTATCTATAAATCAATGTTTTTGACCATCAGTTCTCTGAAGGTCCCAGGCCAAAGACCAAGATTTCACTGGGGCTTGTGTAAACTCTATCAAATCACAGAGCCAGTCTGAAATGGCTTCTAACCTACATATAAAACAGAAGGCAACAGCTAGTGGAAGGAAAGGGCAAAACAGAATCAAAATCTCTCTCTGCCAACTCTTTCTACACATGACAGTGGTGAATGAAATCTTAATGGTTACTCTGCATGGAAATGGATAATAACAAGTGCAACAAATTGTTTTTCATGCTGATGATGCAAGTGTGCATGTTTGTACAATATGTGCATTAGCGTGCATATTTATACTTTACCTGCATGTGAATGAATGGCTAGCAAAATATATATATGTACAGCAAGCCTGGTTATGTCAGAGTATGTCTGCACAAAATGTTTCATACATAGACATACATGCACATGTGTACATGACTGTTGATATAAAAGTATTTCTAGGGCATATTTTTCATACAGTAAATCTAATTTTCAAATAGCAAATTCTTTTTCATATAGTAAATTTTCATACAGTAAATATACAAATAGAGCTGTCTGATTTCAGACTGCAAATTGTGTTTATAAACGCATTGCTGCTCGGGGGCACTACTGCCTGAAGATATGCATGGGAATATGCATTTGATGACATGCCCATTTGTGCACGAGGTGGTCTATCTACATGCACTGACCAGCACACCTCTGAAGCTGGAACAGAAAAGGTAGAAAGAGCACAGAGGTGGGTTATACTGCCTCAACGTGCCATCTGTGCCTGTTGCAATGTGGCACATGTAATTTCCATTGGGATGTTTATCTATTGAAGTAAGTTTTCTTGGTGGCAAATGTGGCTTTTTTCCTATCACTATGTCACAAAAGTCTTCAGGAGATGATTAATGGATTCCCTCCCTCATCTCCTGATTGTTCACCTAAGTATTCATTTAAAGGACTTTCTATTGATGTAAGGAGAAACATCCACCCTATATGAATATCACATTCATATGTCCTCTCTCACCATTTGACTAGAATCTTCATCGCCCTAAAGCCCCCTTAGCTAAGCTTAGCCTAAGCAGAGTGGTAGGAAATAACACACCAGAACTCTGCTGCAATACCTTCTCTTTGCAAGAGGCTGCTCCAGAAGAAGAGGTAGAGGAGATAGAAAACATAATGGAACAAGAAGCCATAAGCAGAGCACATTTTCTGAACCACTGCTTGTATGAAGTAGAGCAAGAGTCAGGTCAAATTTAAAAGTTAGAAAATCCTCACTTAACAGCTCTCCTAATAATCACCAAAACTATCAAAATACATTTATGGGTCTGTGACCATTAAGCGCTTTTTGGTCCGAGAAAAGTGAGAACACCGCTCTGCATCACGTCGTCTATACGCCTGTGCAGATAGATACCCATCCATATATATCACTGTTCTGCTTCGTTTTATTCACTCCGCTACTGTACTTAATATCACTTTCCACGCAGCTCAATGCAGCCGTGATTTCTCTTTGCTGTTACAAAGACATGAACAGACTGCACCATTTTCCCAATCCCAGTTTTTCCACTCTAACTCTTTGTGTCCATGGCAGGTGAAAACGACCCCTGACTCAAAATGACAATAGCAGTCATCAATGTAGTTACAACCATGAAAGTTAATGCCTGACCTGGGAGTCAGCAAGTGAAGGGGAGAGGTGGTAGGGCTGGGAACAGACAGGGTGCTCTCCATCACCGTTCTGGGAACCCCAAGAGCCTATGTGATCCCTGGAAGAGTTGTGCTGCTACAAACATCCCAGTTGTCCAGCCCTACCTGTGGATAGCTGAGGGAGTTGTCCAGGCATTGCAGGTCGTCCCCTGTCCCCCTGGCCTCATGTCCTGCCTCCAGAGGTATCCCGTAACGGGTGCATTTCTCAAAGCAGACATAGTTGTATTGCGGAGTGCCCCCCCACAAAGCTGATTTCGATCTGGGCTCCTGCGTCATGGTCTCTGGTCGTTGCTCTGAGCCTTACCTAGAACCATCTCATGGTCTGGCCAAGTGCATGGCCTCCACACTTAATTCTGTTCCCTCTCTTCTTTCTTTCCCTCCTCAGACCACTCTGATTTGTCCTCTTGGTGCACTCACTTTCTCTCTTCCCCTCCTCCTCCTTGTGCTTCTCTCACTTTCTCCCCTTCCTACCCAAAGGCATTGATTGCAGGGTTCAACTATATTTATAGCAACCTTCTTTTGCCACATGATCTCAGCAAAAGGCACTAACTCTCCTGGGATTGAATATCAGGTGTGAGCAAGAGGGGAACTCCTGAAGGAGAGGGAAAAGGGGAGAATGAAGAGGGAGTGGAAAGAAGGAGATAAGACAGAGCTAGAAGTACAGCAGACAGGATGAGGAAGAAAAGATTATTCAGGAGATCTCTTTGCTCACACTTCCCTATTCTGAGCAGGCCACATTTGCAATGAGATCAAAATTCAGTGGGCTTCCTCATTCTCTCCCCAGATATCAGGTATTCAAAAGACTAAGACAATCATAAACATGTGAGCAACTATGCTGAGCCCGAACAAGATCGGTGCACACTCAACGTCTCAATTTTTCTAAGTCCACCATCCACAAGAGAAGCAGCAAACCCCACTGGAGAAGTCAGGCATCCCTTTAAACTGCTGGGCATTATGGCTTGAAACTCAGCCTTTGCACATGCCCTTATGGGGAACTCTTTACACAATTGGAGAATGTTATCAAACTGCTCTGTGCATATTCAGCCATGGGTATATAGAGAAATTTATTCTTCTTGATGCTCACTTTTCCACAGGCTACAGCATTCAACAGCTTCTCCTCTCCACTACAGCACATGTTTCTTGGCCAGGCAAAAAAAGCAATGAGCTCAGCCAGCACCAGTGACCTACCAAACAGTGATAGGAATGAGAAGCATGTTCCAAAAACATCATCTAGGGTCTAGGAATAGCTCCCAGTACTGTCACTGTGCTACCTGTAACTATACGCCTTCTGATGTCTATTAATCTACAGTGAGCTTTGAGTTCAAGGTCCTAGAAACTGTGTACAAGAAGCCTCTGCAGGTCTCAGAATCACTGAAGTGCTGCTATTAACTCCTTCTTCCTTCTCTTCTACACTATCATCTCTCTAGAATAAAGGTTTCCAAGCACTGCAGAATAAGAGATTTGGAGGCAGCATGGGGGAGAAAGAAGCAAAACACCCTTCTTTTGTGTCCAGAACAGCAGTCTCACTATTTCATTTAGCAGATCCCTGTAAAACACTTCTCCTGGAGGCCCATTTTGCTTTTCCTCGGTATACATGGTCCTTCAGAATGGGGTACAAAGAAAGGCTCCGAGAAGAACACACACTTGAGTTCTTCCATAAGCCACCTCCCTACCTCCTACAATGTTTCTGCTAACAATATCCATAAGGACATCCATTACCTATATTATCTATATGAATACTGCTACTCTGCCCAACCCACACGTGGTGGCAGGCCAGGCAAACTCTGAGTATTTACAAAAGCAATATCAGTGCTGCCTCAAAATCTCTTTCATTCTCACCAGCACTCACTTTGCTGTCAATAAGCAATGTTTCCTGGAGGAAGACTGTGGCACATCAGGAGGACAAAACTTGTCATGAACCACCTTAAAGAAGAGTTTCCAAGTGACTGTGTCTAGGAAATCAGAGAATACCATTATGATACCCTCTTAGGATTCCCTCACAAAGGCATTAACTGCTCCCAATTTACTGAGATGCTTCGGGAAGACCAGCATCATTATGGCTCACATAAAAAATCATGCAGAGCATACATAATACAGTGCAAAAACTACACAAAATTACATAGAATATAAGCGTAAATCATATACAGAAAACCTGAAAACCAACCACAGTAAGCCCCAGCAAACATCAAAACTGTAACACAGAACCACATCTTCAGTTACTGTTGTGTTTACTGGAGGAGAACACTCAAGATCACAGCTACTGGGGAAAACTAATGGTAACCTTTAGCCAAAGGTGCACTCTTCTAGCTCTTGTTTTCCAGAGGCACAAGAATAGCATGTCAGAAATTGCTTCAGTTTAAAAAAGAATCCCCTACTGTCAGCTAATCAAACTCAACTGTTTTGTATAATAGTGGTGTGGAATTTCCATGGAAAACAATGAGAAGATGACCCTGAATTTTGTGGTTTTTTTTTTTTTTTTTTTAAGAACTGTCCCCTCTCAGCCTCCAAACTGGCCCCAGCCTCACTCACCTCATAAATAAAAGCATGAAAGGAAACAAGGCCAATGTTTGCCACATGTCTCTAGACACTACTCAAAACAAGCAGCCTTTACTATCCTCATGAGGAAGATAATCCACAAAACCCCGGCACCCTCATCTGTACTTTCCACAACATAATACACCTCATCCAGTGCACCAAATGGCAGACTGATAAGAGTGCACATGCGTACACTCTAAGGACTTAGCTCAAAGGATATCTGCAGCTAAGGACCATGGCAGAGAGCACTTCTCATCAAACAGTCTCTCTACCTCTGATCTCTCTACCCAGACACTTCTACCAAGGAGAAGACTGAAAAATAAAACTCACCATTCTAGTGCATGACAAAATAAATGACATCTGTAGAGATAATGGACAAAAGAGACATCAGCAAACATAAACCTTTTGTTGGTAACATTTGGGTCTTGCTTACGTTTCAGAGTTTTCCTATTTTTAGAGGAAATGCTATAAACTACTTATATGAACTTCATCATGGCCAAGTACTAGCTGCTGACTGTAATAATTCATCCTCTCCATTTGTCTCAGCTGAGAAAAGTAATATCAGTATAAAAGCTGAAGCACAGATACGTTATCACTACCATGTTAAAATACCTGATTTAGTATCAAAGTTACACTAGTAAATCGCGTAGTTTTGACTCAGCTTCCTGGGTTTTCCTCTCATTCCCACATGCAAATGCAGATACCCACACAAAACCACCTAACTGTCCTACACAAGAGATCTTGCCTGTTTCCCATAAAACAAACCCTGGTAGTAATAGGAGAAGGTGAATAGAGGGAAGATAGTAGTTCTCTTGACACCTGAATAATAAATCCGTCACAAATGAGGGCAAACCAATTCCCCTGCGATGATAACCTTTCCTGTTATCACTGGCTGCTGACACAGTGATGACGATAGTGACAGTCAGCATGGCATTCACTGGATTCCCTCCCTCTTTTATCAGCCCCCGACCTTGACCTGTAGGAAACCACTGGGGGAAGGGAAGAACTTAATCAAGCAAGTGCATCCAGCCTGAATTACTGGGTCATTTTGGCATGAAGGCTACAGAAAGTCTTTTCTCTGTGGAAGTCTTTAAACAAAAGCTTCTGTATACTCCATCAGCAAGAGCCTATTTTACTGTTACAAGGGGAAAAAAGTGCCATGAGGGTGCAATAACTGCCAGATGTCACAGAGACAGGTATTTCAAGCCCAGAGAAGCCAGCAGAAGAAATTGCAGAAGGTGCTCCACAAATGGCATTGTGTCCCAGGGCTGACATATAATGTCTCCGCCATCTAAATATATTATACCTGGAACAGGAATCCAGGGAGTGCTGAAAAATTAACATTAGAAGCTACTGACCGAAGTCAGGAGTGGCGGAAGAATAATGGGCTAATAAAAAGAAGGTGCAGAGGATAAATGATGGGAACTATTCTAACAATCATTTAACTTGGGAACTGAAGTAAGTTCTAGAAACTACTAACTCAGATTGCTTATGGGAAATTACTGATTTCTGGATGTCATATTTCTATGTTCAGTAACATTGCTCACAGTCTTGCTCATGAGCATTACTTGGTGTTTAGAGTAAGCAGAAATCATTAAGACTATTTGCTGCCCTTGGTCTGGAGTATAACTGAATTTTTTCCTGTCTACATCAGTGTCATACTATGATCGATGAGAAGTGTTACATCTGTGGCACAGTTTGATAGAGATCAGTCAGAAAACAACAACAAAAGCAGAGATGGTTCTTGTGAAATTTTTCAGATCCCACTCCCTCCACTGCTTGTCCCCGCATCAGAAGAGCCACTGTTCTCAGCCAGGCACAATGGCTGGGCGAGGGACCTTTACATAGCAGGAAAAGAACAGAAATGCCCCACTCCACACTTTTGAGCACTACAAGGACAACAGGCTCAAACAAGTCTGCAGGCTCCTCCAACCCATCATGCTGAGAGACAGGCTGCGCCACCAGCTGAAGACTCTTTCCTCTGGGGACAAGATGCAGCGGACCCTTGCCATAGAATCATAGAAAGGTTAGGGCTGGAAAGGCCCTTAAGAGCATCCACTTCCAACCCCCCTGCCGTGGGCAGGGACACCTCACACTAGCCCATGTCACCCAAGGCTCTGTCCAACCTGGCCTCAAACACCTCCATGGCAGATTACAACCTCTTCTTCATCAGTGTGCACCCTATTCAGCAAGTTCTGAACTTGAACAGTGATGCTGGTGGCATCACTGGCACCACCACTGCTGGCCAGAAGATATCTCGCCACTTTCTCTCTCTCTCCCAAGTGAAACAGCTCAAAAACCTGTCATTAAAGCCCATGAGATGGAGTTAAGGAGTACTCTGATTGCAGAAGGGTTCCCCACTGAGTTAGCTGCAAGAGACTTTTGCCTTAGCAATTTAACTGTACTTTGAGGCACTACCATTTGGACAGACATGTCAGTCTATACAATTTCTTCCTGAGTTTTGCCACGCTGATCATTACAACCCTGTCCTCTCTTGACCTATAGTCTTGAATGCTAGGGAACATAATCATACTAAATTTAGTATGTCCATGAAATACTAGCAGCTAATTAGCTGCTGCACGTTCAGATGTGCTTGGAAATGCATTAATGCCTTTAATACCTGTGTTCTGACACCAGCTCTGCAATGTCATTTTTATCAGGATGCCTTCCTCAGCAGTATCAACCCACAGGTTTGTCTGGCCTTGGCTGTGAATTTCTGCCCTGCTCATATAGCTGCATTGGCAATAGCAGGCAGATATCATCAGTCAGCTCTCCCTAAAGGACACTTGGTAACACCTTCAACCAGACAGGAATGCTTCTTTCACCTGTATCCAAGTGCAAGAGATCAGGCTGAGCAACTCCTGACTAACCATAATCTGCATCTTGGATGTCATCTCACAGGCAGCCTCTAACACTGAATTGTTGTCCCTTCAATACAATCACCCACTCTGTGAGGGCTGCTGTCGCTTCTTCCTGGCCTACTGGCCATTTTAACATGGGCATAGTAGGACCTGTGAAAAGACAGGATCAAAGACTTTGGGAAATGGTATGTGCCTGGATACCTTGCCACAGCTGCACAGAGAGACAGCTGCCAGCAGAAGCATGTGGCAACAAAGCAACTGCACTGGTTTTGGAGCTGGGTGGCTGTTTGACGGTCTTGTGATCCATCTTTCTATAGTAAGTGTTCGGAGAAGTAGGATAAGCTGTAGGATTTGCAAGTTTACTTGCCCTAGCCTGTTTTGGTTTGGGATTTTTTTTTCTTGGTCATTCATGCAGCTTCTTTGGGAGACAGATCATACCACACATTTCTTATAAGACCTGAAGAAAAAGAGGGTTCTAGGAAACATATAATCTGAATCCTGGCAGAGAACAGCCAGGACTTTAAAGATCATTTTACGGATCTGAAGCACATGAAAGAAGAACTGAGGGCTTTCTATTCGGACCTGATCTCTTTAGATACCACTACGGTGTCCTTCAGTAAAGCAGATCTTCTGGAAATGTTTCATTTTTTGGTCAGGTCTCTTAACTGATTAAAAAGCTTCTTTATTTTGTATGGTTTTCTGTTTGAGCTATTCTAATGGATTCTTTTGATCCTTGTTGCTTCCACAGGACTATAGACTAAATGCACACTGTGGTCACTAAGAAGTACTGGTTTCAACTAAGTTGTGGCATTGTTTTGCACAGTATCTAGGAATAATATTTTGTGGACTTCTTAGCTGACTATTCCACCATCACCAATTGCATCTACTCCACAGCCAGTGACAAGCGTATATGAGGGTCATCGCAGTTTTTTGTTACAGTTGTTTCTTGCCCTAGCCTGCTCTTTCGCCTCAATCAACGGCCAAGTTTGGCAGCCTAGGTTCAGAGAGCGGTGGCACAGATCCAGCACTCTATCATCCCTATTTAGGTCTGAAAAGTCAGCCTTTTTGGATGCCGAGTTCATTACTTAGATCCAAATTCTCACTAGCATATAGTACTCCTCCATCACTAGTATGCTTTATCTTACCTGTAAGCATATTTTTTATGCTGCTATTACAATTTCCCATTGATTGTCTACCACAAAGATTTTTATATGCCTGGTGTACCTTCCGTTATGACAAGAGACTAGTCCTGTATGTTATTTTTCATAACTCTAGCATTTCCATGCAGGCAGAGATTCCACTCCTTTGATTCCTGGTTTGGTATTCTATTTAAATTGAACCATTTTTGCTTCCTCTTTTTGACTGTTCAAAGACTTTGATCTGCCCTGCTTTTGGAAATACAGAATTTCTGTAACTTCACTATCCTTCCTAGAAATGAAGAAAATATGCTTTTTTATATGCTTTTATATGCTATAAAGAAAATATACTTTTTATATATGCAGAAAATTGCGCCTGTTATTTTCTCCTAATTCTTCAACCTGACAGTGTACTGATAACCTCCTTAATGCTCACCATCAGAAGCCTGATTCTTGCACAAAGTCTGTCTTTATAACAGGTGTGCTGGAGTATCCATAGGTGTTTTGTTAATACATTACACTAACATTATACATGCACTCGCTATAAGGTTCTCAGGTTCTATAAGGCGCTGGAAATTAGATGGCGGAGCAGAATATAAACCGAACAAGACTAGAAGAAACAGCACATTAAGAAACAATAAGCAAGCGATATTTGGATCATCTCTTACTACCAGCTGAATACATTAATTCCCTCCCTTCCTTTCCTTGGACTATCAATTTTAAATGAAAGGGTCAACTGAGTACTTGTCCAACCCCTGGGATTCTGCTCCCTAAGACGTTCCCGAGATGAATAAGTGGGGCAGACCTCACGAGGCCTGACCCAGGAGGACACTTTGGGCAGCTGTTAGCACTGCAGCACAAGTTTAAGCTGCTGTAAATCATGTTTCAAGGATGGTGTTTCTTTAATATGGTTATGCCTATGCATAGCCTATGCACAATTTGATCAGTCTCACACCATGATGGAACAATAAAAGTAATGAATAAGCATGACATGGGGTAGCTCAGGTCTAGAACTGAATGGAAATTGAAAAGTACTATACAGAAGGACTACTTCTTGCTTTCTATGCTTTTCAGAATATTTATATAGTGACATATATAGTGATATATATAGAGAGAGAGTTGACTACAGCAAAGAATTGCTAGTCAGACTGGAATAGCACTTACTACCCAAGCCCTACACAGAAGAGGCTGCCTGTCACATTCTGCACCCACTTAATCAAAAGGCAGTAACATCTCAGACCTTAAATTTCTTAGTCTCCCTTGTTCCTCATCTCCAGACAGGGTCAAGTCTGGTCTTTACTCTTTTTGTATGAGGGCAGTTAGAAAAACAAAAACCAAAAAGGAACTCTTTTGGGGTCATGGGCTAAAAACAGCTCAGCTGCGTCTGAAAGGTACAGGAGAAGCTGGGTTAAAGAACAGAACACACAGTAGTTCAAGAGTTTTCTGTGTTGGCCTGAACCTTCACAGCTGCCTCAAAACTGTGAGCAGCACACAGAAAGGACACTCTCATTCCCTTCCTTGCACCAGCTCTGTCTGCCCTTAGCACTGTGAAAGTAAACTGATGGGAAAACATTCATGTCTTTACCTGGTTTAACTGCTCTGAATGAGTTCACCATAGGTCACTGCAGCAGCATTTCAGTAAGAAGTTGTTACATGCTGTAGTCAATAGATGATCTCAGCTACAATGCACACATTCACATAAAGGATTAAAACATATGCTTAGGCAAGAGAAGAACTTGGCCCTTCCTCACCTTCCCAACAGAAAGATTTCCATGTCCCTATGGAACGAAGTTCCTACACCACACAAGCTGTTTCTCCTCTCACCACGATGCTGCACAGCTGCGCTTAATCTTGCATTTGCCTTTACCATTCCTGGAAATCTTAAGTGAACCTGCAGCTCTTATCTTCTATGGGGCTGGAGCATTATGGATCTCCAATTAGTGGAAATTAGACTTCCAAAATGCCCTATTCCTATCTGGAACTGGGAGCAAAAGCAGTATAAGCTCAGTGCCTTGTTCTCTACTGCTGATAATAAACGTGATGTCAAGCAGTTTAATATCAAACACCTCTCTGGCCTGGAAAAGGGCTCACAGTTTGTTGGCAAATCATTCAGAGGAGTAAAAACAAAGGCTGACTGTATGAGGACCTTAACAGGACAACTGAGCAGTAAAAAGACAAAGGAAACAGTCACAATAAATGTAATGACTGTGAGGAGGAACAGATGTTCTAGCTTTGCACACACAAATCCAACTGTTACTATTTAAGCTTTTACTATTCAAGAATAAGGTCTTGGGGATAAGCAAAATGGTCATGGTAATAACTCCCTCAGGATTCTTCTAGAACTATGGGTGTAAAATGACAAAAATAAGTCCAAACTAAATGCAACATGCATCTTAAGTGATGTTTGCATTTCTGCTTCCCCTAATTTCAAAAAGAATACAGTACCACTGGAAGAGTTTCGGAGGATATATGAATATGTAATATATAATATATGAATTTCAGAGGATATCATGGAATAGCTTCTGCATGAGGAACAGCTAAGAAGACTTGAACCTCCCAGGCTGGAAAGGCCAACAAGGGCTAGACATGCATAAAATCATGAGTGATATAGAGAAAGAGAACTGAAAAGGTTCCATTTGCTGTACCTTGGGACGCTGCAGTGGGTTGGTCAGATAATACGCATCTTGTTCTATTAAAGTCAAAGCTTTTCAGGATTTAGATCACAGAATAAAAGAATAGTTTGGGTTGGAAAGGACATTAAGATCATCCAGTTCCAACTGCCTGCCATGGGCGGGGATGCCCCATGCTAGACCATGTTGCCCAAGGCTCTATCCAAACTGAGCTTGAGCACTGGAAGGGATGGGGCATTTACCATTTCTTCGGGTAACCTGATCTCCAAGAATGCAAATTCTGCAACCTCTCCAAGCAACCTGTGCATTGCTCAATCACAGCAAAACCTCTTTTTCCTCATTGTCATACTGTCCTCCAATTTGTGTCCATTCCATCTTGTCCTGTCACTGGGCAACACTGAGAAAAGTCTGGGTCCATTGTCTTCAGTGTCCTATCAGATAACGAAATCCCCCTGAGCCTTCTCTTCTCCAGGCTAAAGAGTCCCAGGTCACAGTCTTTCCTCATATGAGATATACTCCAGTCTCTTCATCACCTTTGTGGCCCTTTGCTGAACTCCCTCCAGTAGCCCCATGTCTTTTGAAGAGGGGGGCTCAGAACTCGATACAGGACTCCAAATGTGGCCTCACCACAGCTGAATGGATGGGAAGGATCGCCTCCTACAACCTACTGGCATCACTTTTCCTAACACAGCCCAGGATATCATTAGCTTTCTTTGCAGCAAGGGCACACTGATGGCTCATGTTCAAGCTGGTGTTCCCCAAGTCCCCTCGACCCTTTTCTGCCAAGCTGCTTTCCAGCCAGTCAGTCCCCAGCATATACTGTATTGGATTCTTCCCCCTCAGGTGTAGGACTCTGTATTTCCCTTTGCTGAACTTCATAAGCTTTTTCTCTGCCCTTTCCTCCATCCTGCCAATGCCCCTCTGAATGGCAGTGCAACTCTGGCGTTTCAACAACTCACCCTGGTTTCATATTATCTGCAAATTTACTCAGTTCCATCCTCTAGATAATTAACAAAGAGGTTTTGGTACTGGATTCAGTATTTGCTTTACCATGCAAACAACCAGCAATTAGATCTGGTTCCCCAAGTAGTTCTAAGTCACTTAATAGTAAATTAAAACACTTCAAATAAGCAGGTTCTGACAAGGTAGTCTCCAGCCTATGTCTGTCCTCCTTCTGTGCCAACAAGGTGAGTTAACAGTCATCACTGTACCATGCAGATATGTGGAAGCTGTTCTACAAATACTAACAGCAGCAACTTTCTGGTACTTGACTAAAGCAAACTTGAACAGAATAACTTACCTTTATGAAGTGTTTAATGCCAGCTTTGCTGCAGCATGCCCAGGCTCTTCGCTGTGATTTCGTGGAGATTCACAACACTAGCCAGCTTTACCTTGAGGATCTGTATTTGCTGTACACTTCTGTATTAAGGCATTATTTCTCATGCACTGTACTTTGTATGCCACCTGCTGTACAGCCTGGGCAATAAAACTCAGTATTCCAGTTGCGCCTCTACTGCTGTAGACAATATTACCAGCAACAGGTCTATCTTTCTGAAGTACGAGGAATGCTGGTACACAGCCTTTCCACCCCAGGCCCAACTCTCCACCTCCCAATTTGTCTTAAGTAAATGAACCTGATATACTGCCAAATTAGCATGCAAGAATCAGCTGTCAAAACAATTACCAACTTTCTTTGCCTATGTAAAAATGCTTATAGCTTGCAGCTACCCTGCTAGGTTTCAAACAAATCTGGGATTCCCCCTTATGCTATCCACACACAAGCAGGCAATTCTACTTCTTGCAGCACAAGATTGATGGCAAGGGTTAGACTAATCAGCATGCAACCAGCCCTTGGCATTTATTTGCTTGGTCAAGAGGGCTGTACAATCAATGGAAAAGCTGAAGTTCTACAGCACTGGAAGTAAGGGACAGACAAACTTAGTGAAATATATGGATATTCTTGGTGCTATTATGCTATAGCTGTGGCAGCTTTCTCAGGAATAGATAACTGAAGCGCTGAGAGACACCACCACCAGTGCTGAAGTTACTCAGAGAAGCTGTGGCTGCCCCATCCATTTGATTATTAATAGGACTATGAAGATCAGGTCTGCTAGCAATACATACTGGAAATGCAGAGTTTTCTTTGAGAAGCTTCCAAGCCTCACAGTGGAGTTTATGGCCACAGCAAAATTTCCTGTCCCCATGTTTTAAGTAGGTTAGGGACCTCTGAACATCTCACCCATGCAGCAATGGACAGAGCACTACTTGTTGTTTGGAAGACAGTTTCTTACATGAATTATGTGCAAAAAAATGAGTAGGACAGCTCTAGCAGTGCCTCATGGTTTGTCTCTAGGAGCTGGCACTCTGGAGATGTAATTCTGTAGTCAAACCACCTTTAACCTGCTCCTAATCCAGAATCAATGAATGCCATGTGTGTTCTACCTTAATAAAATCTTAAAAACAAAATCTATGTTATGTTAAGAGAAAGCTAGTTGTTAGTAGGCCTATTCTTGTTCTTTCACTCAGCCTTCCTCTTGACATGCTGGCTGGCACATAAAACATGCTGTTACTCACTGACATTCTCAAACTGGCCCATTCCTCACCTAGAAAAGGTCCAGGCACAAGTGCAGGAGGTCTGTTTGCCCAGTGACTGGCTGATGGTTATAGAAGAGGAACGCTACTATGTGTACATTAGAGGGGAATGACTTTCAACTACCCAGGCATTTGTACCACACAGCCATAACAAGACCCTGCACTGATTTCCGCAGTGAATTTCTGACAAGGCAAGCTATTAGTTCTGTGATGTCACTAATGAGAAGTGGGAAGAGAAATCAAAGCAGATCTTCAAATATGCCTATAGAACTGAGTCAGTAGATGGCAAAACAAGGGAAATAGATGGCAAGGTGGGTATGCTGGATAACTGAATAGGAAGCCTTTAGCTTCAGCAGATAACAAATTCCAGTCTGACTTGACGGAAGACAGAAATGAACCTCTTATTTTCTCCTCTGTTTTTTCTGCAGTCATTATCAGCAGCCTACAACATGCCCTGTAGAGCTTGGCCTTGTATTATATGCCTGTTGTCCTCCCCAGCTTTGGAACTAGGAATAGAAAGGTGCACAAGCGATCTTTCTCATGACCTCAGTTTTTCAGGTCTCTTCTCTCTTCTAATATTACATGGACAACATCTTCAGAAAGAAAAAGAGGAGAGGAAAGCATGGAGAACCCCCCACTGCCTTGGGACAGCACAGAGAAAGGGTCATATGGGATATTTTTGGAACAGAATTCAATGGCAGTGATGTGAGGAAGGCACAGAGAAAAACACAGCTGTGAAACCAAACACTTGGCTTCATATATACCGATAGCAGGAACAGAAGAGAAATAGAGAAGACACAGCAGAAGACAAGAGTGAGAAAAAGGTATGTGAGGGTAACAAGAGAATGCTAAAAGACTAAGAGGCAAAGAACACCTAGAAAAGAAATGGCTAAAGAGAATATGGGAGTGAAATGCAAAAGACTGAGCAGGAAAAGAAAAAATTAATGGAGTAGCCATGTTACATAAATAAACAGAGATAGCTTAAACACAGAAGGAATCAAAGGGCAAGAAATGGTCAGCTGACTCATCAGCACTCTTACATAAATTATTTGTGACCTTGAAGTCTGAGCAGCAACTACTCAGACTACCATCTCTCCTCATCCCAAGGTATAAAGGCTCCATAAGTAACTTAAGTTTTGCACTGAGACACTGCAACAGATTTTCTAAATCAGAGGAAAACAGAAGTCATTCCTACAGTCTTGGAAGCCGATGGATGACCTAGCATCTCTCTTTTACTAGCAGACCAGCATTCCTGGAGAGCAGTGGCTGCTTTATTATGAAACCTGATTACGGAGCATTAATTTTGAAGTGCTCTCTGCTGTTGTTCACTCAGTACACAAGAAAGAACTAACATGACTGACTACAGGCAGTGGACTGTAGTAATGATGATACCTGATAGGAGTATGCTCCTAAAGATAGCATTTTAAAGCATCAATTGCTAAGACACTCAAGTCCTGAAAATGTCTGGGATCCACTTGAAGCAAGTACATCCAGAATTACAGTCGCTTGTCCACCTGCTACCTAATCTTTATATTTCTTCATTTTTCTTGCATGAGAAATAATTCATCCTTCATCAAGGTTAGTGATCCAGAATCTACTTAGCACCAATGCCTGGATTAGATCCAGCAACTACCTGTTCTTGGTAACTAGCTGGCACTCTGCCTGTGATCCCTAAGACCTCAAGTATTTATGTCCGTTCTTGAAGAATTCATAAATTTATATCCACCTCAGGTTGCAGCATAGCTGCCTCCTTATTCTAAAGCTCATCATGAATGTGGGTGACTTGAATTCAGCTAAAGAAATGGTTTTTGTTTATGCAGACATTTAAGGGATCAAACAGCTATCATTTATTAAACAATCCTGTCCTGTCTGGAAGCCATAAAAACCTCTCAATGGCAAATATTTCGGATAACTTCATGAATAAATGAGGACCATGCAGTACATCATCTTCCTTTCTCTCCTGAATAGCTATTAATTATGCACAAATACTTTGTCAAAGACTGCCTTAGCTCAAGTGATACGGATAACTTGACCTAATTTGTTGTGTCTTCTCACAAGCATTCAGAAAAACTGCCATTAGTCTAAACATTCTGACTCATCTAGCTCTAAACTAAGGAATCTAAACCTGAAAATCCTAGAGATTCATGAGTTTGTTACAGTTACAGAACAAATACAGCTGGTTTCCCCAAGTAGTATACTCACTATTGCTGTTGTCTCACGCTCTCGTCTTTACCACTGCTTTTGTTCAGGTTTGTTCCTTACAGTTCAGTGCCTCATGCAATTTGACCAGCTCAGAATCCAACTGAGTTTGAATTTTTTATCCAGAACCCAACTCTTGCTCTCCCTCCACAAACCTTACCTGCTTGTATACTGTGCAAATAGGCCACTGCAATCCCATGATGTCCTATATTAAGCCCAGTCTCAATGATCTGCTGTTGTGCAACTTGATCTTTATGACACTCAGGATGCTACCTTTTTGTTTTGTACTGCAGAAAGCTAGGCAGAGATTTCATATTTCATAATCCAGTCTTTCTGCTGTAATGATTGGTTCCTTTAGCCATGTTAATACATGACAAAGTACAAAACACTGCTGAGCTTGTGATGTGCCTATGTGGAGCACTAAGAAATATACATTCATTACATAAGTCTAGATTCAGAATAGAGCTTTCAGTCTTAAAGGGCTATATGGTCACACTAAAGATCACACAATCAATTCTTCATTCATCTGTATATCATACACAAGAGCAGGGTTCAGCAGCAGAAAATGCTGGACTGAAAGCTACTCTCCTGGTCCTCACCTCAGCTTTCTGTTCCCAAAGGCAACCCTACATTCACCTTTGTAAACCAGGTCTTCCAACTTCTGTAAGAAGTCTCTCCATCTTTCTTTCCAGTAGCTCAGAGAAGATGAGATTTCATATTTTCCTCAGACTAAAGGAGGCTTATTTGTCTCCAAACACTGCTACCAAAATCTCACTTGTTCAGGTACAAACAGGCCACCATTCTTTTTTACAGGCTTGAGCTCCAATCATGCTGTTCCCTAAGCAATCTGGAGTACATGATGCTAATTCTCACCTTAGTGACCACAGGATGTGGCTTTTCAGATGCAGTACAAACTGCTACTTCAGTTTGTTTGGAGAAGTTTAAGGACTCATGAGATGCAATAAATCTTAGTTCTCCTGCTTGGTAGTAATCTCTAAAAATGCCAGAAAGTAGGGTGATAGCCTACATCCAAATACCCATAAACCAAAGCAGTGCAAGACCCCACTGGAGTATGTCAAAAAGATGGCATAGAGCTACACGCTCTGGTGCTTTCACAGCACCTGTTAACACCCACCATAGCAGAATCCAAACTACATCTTCTGGGAGCTGTAATAAAGGAAAGGGAAAGGTTTCAGGGCCTTCTCTGGAGTTATTTGGAAAAAGGAAACCCATTCAGCACCAGCAGTTACTTTTCTATAGAGCTCTATTAGACCAGGTACCCCTGCAGACTCAGCCCTGAGGCCCTCCAGTTATTTTTTACCTTGTCTGGTGAATGCAGTGATATAAATTTTTCACCCAAGAGGATTAGGACCAATTTTCATACTGAGAAAAGGAGAATATGGCCTCATTTGCTCTTGGAGGAAGACACTACTGTGGGATATGCTCAGGCAGGACTCTCCCAGATTCTTCCTAATGGAGTCAGGGAAGGATATTTGTAGGCAAAGAAAATTTGCAGCCACTTAAGTAGAGAAGGGAACAGCCATCGTGTAGGAAACATTCTGTCTACAGGTACTGTACTCACCAGAGTTTGTTGGTATCGAAATGCTTTTGTCGGAGAGGCATCCCCAGTCATATCCCCAGTGACAGTGTCCTGTGGAGCACGGGTTGTTCAGGGCAACGTCTTCACGTCTGCTCTCCACAGCAAAATCATGGAGTGAAATGGACGCAAGGCTTCGGCTAAAATCCCAAAGAGCACCCTGAGAGAGAAGGTTATTGGTGAGGGAAAGACAGAGAGGGAGAGTGTAACCAGAGACTCCCTGCCCCCTCCTGCTCAGTCTGTGCTTGGACACAGCAGCCGCTTCCCTGCTTTAATATCCCTCTGCTGCCCTGGCACCAGGACAACTCAGTAAATTAGTAGGAGGTAAAGTTTCCCTTTCCTCTCCAGTATCACTTCACTGCATTTGGAAGGGATCCACAGCAGGACCATAGAAAAATTGAGCTAGTAAGAGAGGGAGATTAGGGAAGAAGAGGATGAAAATAAAAATGACCAAAATTAGAGACTTGAGAAGTATCTGGCAACTTGAGAGGGATTATTCCTACAACCTCTTTCAGGGACAACTTTGTCAAGTGTCAGCATCTGAGAAGGTATGCTCTCCGAGCAGGCCTAGGAAGACTACTGCTTAAATAAACTACATGGTGTCCTCACATTGAACATGATTCTTAGAGTGTACCCATTATTGCTGATTCCCTGGCGACAGCATCTCATCACAAACAAACAGCCTTCCTCATAGGCTTTGTACCTTCATGAACCTTCTTCCAGGGGCGTAACCAGCACGCAAAATCTTTTCCATAGGGAGCCAGAGAATGGTTGAAAGGGACGTCTGGAGGTCATCTGGTCCAATTCCCCTGCTCAAACAGAGCCACCTAGAACCAGTCTCCTAAGATGATGTTCAGATGGCTTTTGAGTATCTCCAAAAATGAATGAGATTCTGCATCTTTCTGGGTAATCTGCCCCCACACTGCCTCTGATGGCAGTCAGTAATTTGGCTACAGACTCACCACCACTTGTCTACATGTATAAACTGGCCATTTTATCTCCTCCATGATGGAAGACGAGGATACAACCCCATGCTGTGGACAAGCAAGTGGGCTCGCTCCTCTCTCCTCCCCAAACCAGGGAGGGTAAGATCTGCACCTCCAACTATGCTGGATGATACCAAGGTGGAACTAAACTTAATTACCAATTAGTTTATTTTTCTATATGAGCTCAATTGTTGGTTAGCCTTTGTATTTTAGTGCTAAAGCACTGAACAAATGCATCAACAGCAATTCCAAATCTGTGTTTCTGCTGCTTCTATAAACTGCACTATTTGTGAATCCATGAGTTGTGACAGTTCTTACTGAACACAACCGGACCTACAGTGTCCAACTGGTGGTACTCAGAAACTAAGCCCAGCTGTAGCCAGCCCCTCTGCTCTATGAGAGCTGCCTGAGATGTAGCTACTGCTACTGCCTGAGACAGCAGCAAGCTCAGAGATTGTTGGGAATGGAGCAGATAATACAGATCACAGCCCTTTTCACAGACATCTGCTGGATTTTTTTCCTTCTGTCATCTGTAACGCTTGGCAACAGGGAAACTGCTAAATTCAATACTCAATAAAATTCAATACAGACCCAGACCTCAGACAAGGGATATGTTATCATGCCCAAAGACCTCCAGTCACTATTTGATGGACTATTAAGAAACTACAGGCACAGCTTTGGACAGGGTCAGTCTGGACTTCGTAACTAGTAAGAAGGGGGAAATAAAAGCGTAAGGACTGGAGATACTTGGACTGGGTCTGTGGGACTATGCAGAACTTGAGGAAAAGGCTTGGGGAGGAAAACAGTGGGGAACAGATAGAAAGGGGACAGTTTGTGAAAACCAAGGCTGGTCAGTGTGCTGGCCTGACTGAGCGCTGCACCTGACCACCAGTCTGTCCTAGGCTCTTATCAAATCCTTTCTTTGCTATTTTCCCATGAAATCTCTATCCCATGTCTACAAGCACTGTAAGGTTGAGATGCTAGCAACTGGCAAGACTGAGTGAATTTGGGGTCAGCAACTGCAATTAGACCGGGGTTGTAGGGACTCTGAGGCCAGAAACTGGAGCAAGTGAGATCTCAGCATCAGCAGCTGGAGTAGCCATAGCTCTCTGGACAATTTCATTTGGTGCCCAAGTGCTAGTTACACATCAGGCACACATGAGGGGCTGGGTACTACTTGGAGGATTCCCTAAACTTGGGATGTATGCATGCAATTTGGCGGCAAACTTCAACATGGACTGGAATAACCAGCAAGTAAGAGGCTCTGGGGCCAGTTAGGGGTATTAGGTACTCAGGGGCACATGTGGGATGACCATGTGAGCACACCTGTGTGCTAGCAAGCATCAAGCTGAACTAACCAGCAGGACCAAATAAGACCCACAGAGCGATGTAGAAGGCCCAAGACCTAGGCAGGAATATGGGAGACAGAGGGCCCATGCAGTCTATGAATGTGCTTGTGAACCTATAGCATGGCGGGGGAATGCTTTCACTACTGAATGTCAATCCTCACCAGCTGAAGAGGAGAAAGGGCAGGTAGCCTTGTTGAGTCCTGGCAGCACTGAAGCTAGGTGCCCATGAAGGCAATTCTTTATCTGTTGCACTGTGTTTAGCCAGTCATGTCAGTGTCCTCTGTTACATGGGTCTGTTTCTGCGATGCTCACTCAGCCTTCCTACTGTTAGGATCCGCAAATGGAAAATCAGCAGCTACAGCCATAGGCCTGGGACAGAAAGCCAAGAACTACTTTTCCAAAGTCAAATCCTTTCAGCATCTATTACTTTTCATAATGGCAAACAGAGAAACAAAACCAGTTCAGAACTCCTACAACTGTACTCATTCACCGAATTGTTCTATTAATAAATACAATGAATTTCATGCAGCTCAAGATTTGTAGAATACTTTGTCTACTTCCTGTTCACTGTTTCCACTCCCCATTCCACAAAATTGAGCTCATTCTTTTGGTTTTGAGCCAAATGTTAACACTTTGCAATCATTATATTTCTACCCATACTAACCCTGTGAGTATATATTTCCTAGCTATTAAAGTCTTCCCTTAAACCATGCCAGTAGCTCAGAACTTATTACTCTGAAAATACTAACATCTTGTTTACTTAATCTTCTGGACTATTAGAAACCCTTACTGCCATCAGGTAGATGTCAGCAATTCCATTGCTAATATTACTACTAGATTTCCTCTAGCAGAGTTTGGTATGATTGAAAAAACAATGGTTTCCTTTCCTCAGGAAACACCCTAAGTGTCACAGATAAGAGAGTAAACAATAACCTCTACTGGATCTGAACACTGGGAACTGTTCTAGAGCTGATGAGCACAGAGCCCTTACCTTCTTATTTCCCAGTCACTCACTGTCTTTCTCCCAGGTCTCAGCTTCCCTTCCCAGCAGCTGGATCAACGCTCACCTGTGAAAGTGGAGAAGCAAGTTGTGTTGGCTCTGTTCCCAGCCATGGGCATTACATGCCAACACCTCTGAGCATCCGCTAGCCTTCGTTTCCATGCAGCTCTCTGATCCCCAGGATTTTTCCTCTAGCTGGTATCTTGATCCTCTTCCTGGGCGCTTCCTCCTTCCAGGACTCCTTTTCCAGGAAGGCTTCATTTTGGCACCAACTCTTCCTTCGAGGGTACCAAGCCCACAGTTTTCTCAGTCTAAATATCTTAGTGCTGAAACACAACAACAGCCTCTTACCTGGTGGTTCTGCCTTGTAGATAAAGAGCTTACTTACAAGCAGCCCATGCTGGTTGCAGTCAGAAAGTATCAAGCTTCTGGCCTTCTGCCTTAAGAATTCAAAAGCACTTCTGGTTAGTACTACCTCAAGAAATCATGCAAAATCCTCTTCATATAGAAACTGCATTTCTGCACAGAGGTAAAGCTCTCCAAATGGAAGACAGAGATTAATCAAACAAGAATTCTTTATTTTGACACCTCAAGGCAGTAAAATACAAGTATACAAAAAGAATATATGAAAGTGGCAGTGATAATGCAACCTGATGCAATCCTACAGAAATCTAATCCATCAAAGTGGACTACTTCATTTACATACCTATCTGTAAAATATTGCACCATTTCAAAGAGGGAGCACTCAGGAAGAAAGTGGGTTTTATACCCCACGGAGGTACAATGGCCCCTAAACCAGTATCTTAACTTCAAAGTAAGGCACCAATTGGCAAGCATGATCCTTGTTCTGTGCATCACATTGTGTGTAAGGTAAGTGCAAGATGCTGCACCTTTGTCAGCTGGAGGACACATAGACTTCATTTGCCTCAGCAAAACAATAAAACAGTACATGCCTAATTTTCCAGCTTCCCTCCAGATCCCTTTGTGCTTCCTATTCATGACTCTATCCTCAAAAAGTATTTCAAAAGCCACACTTAACATAAAAGGAGTAAGGCAGAAAAAATGCCAACTTGCTGCTACAAAAGGGAGATTGAGACTCAGGTGAACATAGACTGTAGTTCAAACACAATCCATTATATCAGGATTTAGGCCCTACCACAAAAAGAGCACAATGCCCACCTCCCACATTGCATCAAATGGGAGTAACTGCAACTGGACACAAGCGAGAGAGAAATTACAGCATGAAGAGACCGCATAGGAAATTTCCAAAAGTGATGGATTATGCCTTATTTCTTATTGAGGATTTGAAATGCCACTTTGCAAACAGCATTAGCTAAACAACAGCTTCAAATGACCATGGCTGAAGAAAGAAAACACATAACAGGGTAATAACATGAAACTCTTCCCTTTCATTTAAAAGGGAAACAAACTGCAGTGATAAATAGCCCAAGCAACACGCTTAGACTGTAAAGAGCTGCCTTGAATGCTTTTGTTAATTAAACAAAAGACAAAAGATCCTTTTGTACAAAGGGTTTCAGGGATCCCGTCGTACAGTACAATTCAGCCTCCTGAGAAGCTAGTGGATTGAATGCTCTGCCTGTTGTGGTACACAGGTACAATGGCAAACAAATTCCTCAGAAGTAATATTCCATGCGGCTGTTCACTTTGGGGACTAAGGGGAGCTAACCTAGAATTTCTAGATTCAAAACCATTTCTGGGGCAGTTAATGGAGCCTTATTTGTACGAGAATCCCCAGATCTCCGCTTGTTTTGTAGTTAACTTGGGATGTCTTGTATTTCTTCTGATTACTTGGCTACAGAAGGAATGTGCAAAACCAGACTTTCACGTTATCAAGATGATAGGAAAATGTCAAGTACTGAAAACAATAACCTTCTATTTTAGAGAGGGGAAAGTCCCCTCCACAAAGGAGCCCTTTTCTAAGGTCCACAAGGAGCTAACCATCCTGCACGAAGAACCAGGCAGAAAGTACTTAAAACTTTTAAAATACAAGCATAAAATAAGTAGCATTTTATGAATAATTTTCCTTTCAGAAAGGTTTAACTTTAAAAAAATGGTATGAATAGTCTGTTTCCCTTTTCATTCACTTAGCTTACAAATGTCCTTAATGTCTCCTTCTAAAGGATGCTTCCACTTCTTCCCAGTTCCAGTGCTGATCCACTTTCCGTCAATATCTATACATATGGATTAAGTCAGGATATTAGAATTTTAAACCCTGAACTGAATCAGATTAGAAAGAGGGTTGCCAGAGTATTTAAAGACATTGCAAATAGGACTGGCCACGTATAAGCAATCACTCCCCGCTTGTGCACCTCATGTCACAGCCTTAAAGAATGAAAGCGTCGACATGCATACTCCAAGTCCAGCTTTGGCAGTATCCTCCATGCACAGAGCCAGCAGGGTTATTTTCCTGGCAGGTAACCAGGGAACAGGTAAAGGTCCCGGCAGAGCGTGCTGCAGTATTCTGACATTTCTTTGCAGCGGTGAAACTCTGTGCCTGGGGCATAACCTTCTCGTTGCTTGATGCGTCTATTCACCTAGATGTGAGAACACAACACCAGAAGGATTAAGACAAGGGAGAAAAAAGGCATTGTTTTCTGTCCTGGTAGATTATTGTTTAACTCACTAAGTAGTCCCTTACGTACTGTCTTTCTAAATTATAAGGATAACGAACTCAGGTGCAGTACCACAGCAGCTCCAGCTCCTCACACCGCTGTCTTCACTCCCTCTACCCCCATTTTATATTCTCTGCCTTATGTGATTGTTCAGTTATGTGGCGAGTCAGTCCAATGAATGAATCTACATGAAAGAAAACCTATTTCTACAGAAGAAAAGTAATTCTTGAAAGATTGGTTCTTCTCTTTAGTTCACCATGTGACTGCACAAGGAATGGACAGAGTCAAAAAAACAGCATTTTAACTCTGGTTAAACTGCTGTGGAAGTGCATATAAATAAGTAGGGGAAAAAGGAGTAACTTTGCTACAAACACAATGAGAACAATTGCTTTAATAGTAGATTAATCCTACCAATGTGAAGCACCAGAGGGCTCTTCCGATACAAGGTAAGTGCGGGAGAGGGAAGACACTCCTGCTCACCTTCACCAACATGTCAGCCACGTGCGTGTCTCGAGAGTCTTCTGCAAACACAGAGGTGAGAGCCTCAACATACCAGGATCCACGCTTGGTGTTTCGCATGGCTGCAGTGCCTAAGAAGAAACTGTGTATGATGAAGTTGCTGGGGAACGTATACACATAAAAACTCCTTCTGCCTTAACAATTAGGCTCTCTCTCCAGTACCTTTCAGACAAGCATATCCACAGATCATATCAGAGCATGTAGGCAGACGCAGCTTGAGATTTTCTTCCTTGTTTGCATCGCTTTCCTCACAGCCTGGGGAATCTGACCATTCTTTCCCATCTTGCTGATCCACTCCCCGGTCTGTCTCATCTGAGGAGGCAAACAAACAAAGAGGGAGTGGGACAGAAGGAAGAAAGGAAAGAAGGAATTATCCGCATTCACTGAAAGCAGTTTTCATGTTCCTCCTTTCTTTAGGGCTCTGGTCAGCAATGCCACAACTGCTGCCAAGCAGAAAGCTTTTTACATGAACTTTAAGTGGTTTTAGCTGTTCTTACAATTCACTGCAAGTTCTTCTGCACAAACTAAGGCAGATACCATCAGCTGCTGAACCTAATGTGACTATTAGGCCACACGCTGATTTTTTTCTCCCCTCTCCTTTCCTATGTAGATCATGGGATAACTGGAAAGCAAACGTCCTGATAGTTCTACTCCATTCATGGAAGGATTCGATGCCTAGACTTAGAAGTTCCTATTTTCCACTTCTTCCTACCTTAGAAATATATAAAAATGTCTAGTCTAGTTTGCAATACTAATTACCTACTTACTGCAGCACTCTAGCAAGAGCTATGGTTTTACTTGCTAAGGCCTACCTTCAAGACATCAAGGAAACATGGACCAAGTATCTCACCTACTTTTAAATCTTGACTAAAATCAAGGCATTCAATATATAACTCCTGCTGTAATCTAAAGCATAAACTGTGCAATAGTAAAATGTAAAGTAATTTCACCTCAAACCAGAGAGAAAACTTCAGTACATGGAGATTAGTTTAAAACCTGGAGAACATCAAGCACCTTTTCCAGGATTCATTAGTAAGTTGACAAGTGTAGATCTTCTCAATTGTTGGTTTACATGATGCAGTTCCCACTGTAATCTAGACTAACTGCTTAATAGTAACTTCAATAGCCCAACTATGTTATATGAAAAATAAAACTACATTTTACAGGGTTTTTTAATACTGTTTTGCCCTTTGGTTCTTTTATTGCAAGATGAGAATCTCCTATAGTACTTCTTAACAGTATGGGTCAGATTTTAGTTTTAGGAGGCATAAGCATCCACCTCCTATTATGCAGCTCAAGGTTTCTGTTGCCAGATCATGCCTAAGAAATGCATGTGGATTCGTACCCTGTTTACAGGCAGTGGCATTGGTGGCATCTCATAATGATGGCACAGGAAATGGTCAGTTGATAGCTCAGCAGTGTTATTGTTTTCCACCAAAACGAAAGCAGCAGTGGGAGGGGTCAAACATGCCAGATTATGGGACTGAGATTATGGGACACGCAGATATAGCCTATAGCTAAGGCTCCACAGTTCAACATTTCATGACTGCTTCCATCAAGTTCCTTCATTTCTTTAAGGAGCAACGCAAATTTTTCCATTTTGAACTATACTTTAAGGTATTTTAGCACATATCTCCAAATGCTTTTCATTCTTCCTAAAAATTCCACATACTGTTCAGTGTATGTTATGTCAAATAAGACTCAAGTTTACAACCAAGCTGTTTTATTCAAGCTGTCATCATCCCGTAATATACAGTCAAAACCTTTTTGATTAAAGCTTCAGAATTAGATGTCGTCCTCATGCATTTGTCTTCAAATACCATTCCAGTCAACTTACCAATGTAATTAGAAAGTGTAAAGCACTGGGTTAGATATTCCTCTACATACTCACCCTCTAGTATATATCAGTGGTAACTGCTACCCAGATTTAACCAGTCTGTTTAAATTTTACTCTAGGTCCCGGATAGCCACCTTCCCAATTAACCTAGATAAAGGCTAACTACCTATTTGTCATTATGTAGAATCATTGAATACTTAGGGTTGGTAAGGACCTCCAGTTCCAACCCCCCCGCCCACGGGAAGAGACACCTCACACTAAACCATGCCACCCAAGGCTCTGTCCAACCCGGACTTTAGCACTGCCAGAAAAATGTGGCCCGTACGGGGATCGAACCCGCGACCTTGGCGTTATTAGCACCACGCTCTAACCAACTGAGCTAACCGGCCTCCTGAGGATATACCTCACTTCCCTGGAACAACTGCTACATTAAACACAGATGTTAAGCATGCACAGCATCCCATTTTATGTCACAGTGAAATGCGATTATTTGTCTTTTCCCCTTCCTTTCTGTTGCTGCTGGGGTCTGATTCATGACTGTAGGTAGACTATTCAGTTCTTCCGGAGACCTCTGACAAAGGCCCTTTGGAAATTAAGTAGGCTGTAAGAACTCTTCTTCATCTACAGTTTTTAACTTGTCATTAATAGAAGACAGGTAAGACCTATTACACAAACTCAGAGGAAGAAGAATAACCTAAGTATTTTGCATTCAATAGGTTCCAGCTAACTAGCATGGCACAGAGGGACAAAGTACTAATATAAAGTTGCCCACACTGTATATTTGAAATCTGCTATTGAAAATATCTTTTGGTAGTCTAACCTTTGAATGCTAACATTCAAAGGACAACAGAAGGACACATATCTCTGTTGACAGCTCAATTACTTTGTAATTAGCTTTCCCTTGAAGCTATTAAACAAGGTTTAAGAGAGGGTTACAAGAGGCATTCCCCAGCCCCTTTTTTTTAACTGAAGAAAGATTTTCCCTTTCAGTTGCTTAAGTCTCAGTCGTTTGTCTATTGTACTATCTCAGTTCTACAGCATTTTGCATAGAGAACTCCAACTGAAAACTTTCTGGGAAGAGGAAGACCAAGACTGATTTGCCAGCATTGACAGGCACACCATTATAAGACTGCAGTCAAACAAACCTGATCAACTAATTAGGTCAGCTGCAAATGCTGGCTTACTACACCTATTACCACAATGTTACCAGTCTGAGTATTAGAAAGTATCTACATTCAATCCATACTGTAAAGGTGCATGTAAAAATATTTCCCAATGCTCAGTTGATTATTTTTGATTGTAAAAATACTTCATGTAAACTTGAGGTTTTTCTCTGCACTGGGATTAAATATGAGTAAATAACAGGCAAAAGAAACATCCACCTGGCAAGAGGACGAGCTATAAAGCAGCTCTGCTAAAACTGAAAAAGAAGGGAGACAATACTGAGGAACAACGGAAAAGAAAGGGGAAAAGCTAGCAAGAACTTCTCTCTCACAAGTTAAACCCCAAAGCTTTCTAAGAAAGAACTCCTCATCAGAGTAGCTGCAGTTTCAGAATGACCTCAAAAAGGCCACTTTAAGGAAAAATTTGGTCATCAGCAAATTTCAAAAACAGTTCCCTACAGACATGTTCAGTTACAAAGGGAGGGAAAACAAACATCAGAATTAAAGACAATGCAAACAGAGAAGAGGGGAAAAAGAACAAGTCTATGAGAATCAAGAACTGTCAGGCACAACAGTAGGTAAGAATTGTACAATAGTATGTGGAAAAGGGTCTAAAGCATTTGGAGGCTGAAAACAGCATAGGATAAAGGAAAAGAAAAAACACACACATTTGGAGCCAAATGATAGCTCAACAGATGACAAAACAAGAGATAAAACACATCCAGCATCAAGAAACAGACAGGACCTCAGACAAGACTTCAGTGCTAGTGTACCACTCCATGCTGTGCTGCAATTTGATGTACCATATGCCCCACTCCCCCTACTGCAGGCATAGCAAGAGAAAGCTGCAATTTATGAGTTGGGATAGAATAGAGCTTTGTATCACTAAAGTGCTCTGGGGTCTGCAAGTCAATGCACACACCTCATGCAGAGCAAAAGACACTTACAGAGCAACAGATGCAGTGGCAGCAGCAGGGCAGAGGGAGGTGAATATGGGTCCCACTTACACCTGAGAGAAGCAAAGAGGAAAGTTGACAGCAAGTTGAATGTGAGGGTGTGTACGTGTGTAAAATGAGCCTTAATGGCATGCCAAATACATGGCTTCTAGCATTTAGGCACTCACCTCCCCGGCAGGCCTGAATAAAGAACATTTTGGGCTTATTCTGGAGATTCGGACAGTTTGCATTATCAAAAAGCCGGAAAGCCTCCTGCAACTGAAACAAGAAAGATCATAAATACTCCTCACTGCAGCCTTTGTGAGCCAAACCCAGGCTCATCTGGCTTCCACGTATTTCTCTTATTACCTCTTGATAGTTTCTCCTTTACCTACAAACTCATCATGTAACAGCAACTTTTCCACTGTCCCCAAGCTCTACTAGTCTGAGTTCATGCACTCTATGTAGTACTTGTACAAGAAGAGAGAATGGAGTAACTTCCCTTCTATGCCACTCTTTATCTTAAAGACCTCTCATACACAGCCCCTTGTACCTTTGCTCCTATTAGCCCTCCTTTTTAAAAATGGGCCTCCTCAGTCTCTCTTCATTTCAGTTTTGGGTTTTTATTTTTCCTCTCTCCATTGTTATTTTCCAAGAGATAACCTGCAACAACATAGCAGGACACAGCAATATACCTGCAGGAGTTTGCCATCACTGCCATAAACCCCACCCTCCACACCGTGGGAAAGCACAGCTACAATGCAGGAATCCACATCCCGATGATCTGGCATCTTAGAGAATCTCTCCAATGCATTTTGCATCTCCTGGAAGAGAGAGGAAACAAAAACATTTGATGCTTTCCAGACTTGCACAGGGAAAGTGAGGTGTTACACAGGGAAAAACACACGCAGTCATAAAATCATAGGCTGGTTTGTGTCGGAAGGGACCTTCAAGCTCATCTAGTTCCAACCGCCTGCCATGAGCAAGGACACCTTCCACTGGACCAGGTCGCTCCAAGCGCCATCCATCCTGGCCTTGAACACTGCCAGGGAGGGGGCAGCCACAGCTTCTCTGGGCACCCTGTGCCAGCGCCTCAGCACCCTCA